>OY740815.1:12437922-12575668 GCA_963514005.1 Raja brachyura
CGGGTAATTGAATTGAATTGAATTACCTTTATTGTCATTCAGACCTTTTGGTCTGAACGAAATTGCATGCCTGCAGTCATACATATATTAAAAATAACAAAACCACACAATAAACACAAATTTAACATCCGCCACAGTGAGTTCACCAAACACCTCCTCACTGTGATGGAAGGCAAATGTCTTAAGAGCCTCTGTCTTCTTCCCTCCTTGTTCTCCTTCTGCGCTGAGGAGATCCAGGCCTCCGATGTTGCCGTCCACCAGGCCCGCAGCCGAGCCTCCGAAACCGGGCCGCCGCCACCGCCGTCGCCGGAATGCCGGAACACCGCCACAGGACCCGCCGCTGGAACGCTGGAGCACCGCAGCTCCAAAGCCAGGTCGCCGCTGGAACGTCGCTGGAGCACCGCAGCCCCGAAAGCCAGGCGCCGGAACGTCACTGGAGCACCGCAGCTCCAAAGCCAAGCCGCCGGATCGTCACTGGAGCACGGCAGCTCCGAAAGCCAGGTCGCCGCTGAAGCTCCGAAGCCGTGCCGCCGCTGCCGGAAGCTGGAAGGCCGCCAGCTCCGCCATTAGGGCCTCAGCACAGACGGAGACGGGGGACATGACAAGAAAAGTCGCACCCCCCCCGAAGAGAGAGAGTAAAACCCTATTTCTCCCCCCCCCCCCCCCCGCCCACACACAGCCTAATAAACCAAAAATAATCACTAAAAACAGACACGAAGATTAAAATAAAATTAAAAACAGACGGACTCCAGGTGAGCTGCAGCTGCCAAGCAGCGCCGCCACTTCCGATTGATTATCTCAAGGGATAATTCCCCGTTCATACAAAAAAACATAGAACGGGTCAGCACGGGAACAAACCCTTCCACCCACAATGCCTGTGCCGAAATGCCGAAACAATAAACATCTCGTCTGGTGTTTCGGGAAATGTGGACAAATTCCTGGAAACCGGACAACAGCTGAGGGTGAAATGAGCAGGGCTACACGGGGAGAATTTGGTTTAGATGAGTCCTGATTGCTTGCCTCTGTAAATTCCAGAAAATTATTTTTGAGGGGTGATGGGTGCAAAAGCCTGTCTCCGGGGTGAGTGTCGACGCGACGCCGCCCCCACCCACCCACGTGGGAACGATTGATTACCTCCGTAAATTCCAGAACTTTCCTCGTGGGGGGTGTTGGGGTGATTGGCTCCAGGGCGCATCTGCTCGGGTTGAGCGCCAACACCGCCTCAAGTCCTCCCCCTCCCCAGGTAGCATCTCTGGAGAACATGGATAGATGACTTTACAGACCAAGATTCTTCTTCCGACCCAGGTCCCGCACTAAAACGTCGCTAATCCATGTTGTCCAGAGGTGCTGCCTGACCAGCTATGTTACTCAAACACGTTGTTGCTTTTTGTGAACCAATAGACTTGTTAGTGAGTGGAATCATCACAGAGGAGTTCTGATTGCTCTGCCTATCCGCTCTGCCTTCCCAGTGGTTACCCAGCTCCCACCAGGTGCACCTTGTTTGTGCTCACTTCACTGAACGTCCTATCTATGATGCTCTCAGCATTACAGATGCAGCGGCATGAGTCCATCCTGGGGTTCAGCCAACATGATGTTGTCAATCAGGAACCGTAGCTGGAGACACTTCCCAAATATAGTCACCAAGGACAAGTTTCCCTGCACTCACTTCCTGCAAGTGACAGAAAAGGCAAGATAGTAGGGTTGAGAGGCATAGATCAGCCACGATTGAATGGCAGACTAGACTTGATCGGCCTTATCGCCTAATTCTGCTCCTGTGACTTGGTTCTGTATGTGGGAGGTTGTGGCTCACAAATCTGATTCTGTTTTTTGACGACGTGACCAAAAAGGTCACTGAAGGCAGAGCTGTAGGCGTTGTATACATGGCTTCCAGTAAAGCATTCGAGAAGGTTCCACATGGTTTGTAAAAAAACATACAAGAGTGCAGGAGTAACTCAGCAGGTCAAGTGGCATCTCTGGAGAACATGGATAGTGATTTTTCACAAATTCATAAGTCACAGGAGCAGGATTAGGCCATTAAGCGCATTGAGTCTATTCCACCATTCAATAATGACTGGTCTATCTTTCCATCTCAACGCCATTCTCCTGCCTTCTCCTCATAAACATTGATATCCTTACTAATCAAGAATCTATCAATTTCCGCTTTAAAGACACACAATCATGGCCTCCATAGTTTTCTGTGGCAATGTTTTCCACACCAACCGAAGAAATTCCTCTTCAACCCCTTTCCAAGCAAATGGTCTTGTGAGTAAATTTGGGCCCCATTTTTTGAGTAATGTGCTGGTTCTGGAGGGGGTCCAGAGTTTTACAAGAATGCTTCCAGAATTCTCTCATACAAATCATTGATATACAACATGAAGAGTAGGGCCTCAACACGGGCCCATGCAGAACACCACTGGTTATCGATTACCAACCAGAAAAGCCCACTTGATTCACACTCTTTGCCTTCCATCATTCAGTCAACCTTCTATCCATGCTAGTATATTCCCTCTAATACCATGGGCTCTCACCCTCACATCCTCATCCAAGGGCCTCTGAAAACCTAGATAAACAACATCCACTTTCCTCCTTTGTTTTTCCTGTTATTTAATTCCTCGAAGAATTCCAACAGATTCAGCAGGCAAGACCTCCCTTTCACAAACCCATGCTCAACTCTGCCAATTTTATCATATACCTCTAAGTACTCAGAAATTTCATTGCAACTAATGGACTCTAAAATCTTACTAAACACTGAATGTTCAGGCCAACCAGCCTATAGTTTGGGGTAACCAGCCTATGGATCCCTCTCTTTGACTTTGCTTCCTTCATGAACAGTGAGAAGTATTTGCAAAATCCCAGTCCTCTGGGATGACTCCTGTCTCCATTGATTCTTGAAGGATTACCACTAATGCCTCCACAATCCCTGAAACGACATCATTCAGAACCCTGGGGTTTTGTCCACTTAGTACAAGTGACTTATCTACGTCAGAACTTTCAGCTTCCCAAGCATATTCTCTTTAGTAATAGCAACTCCACTAACTTCAGTCCACTAACTCTCTTGAATTTCCAGCACATTGCTGGTGTCTTTGGCTGTGAAGACTGATGCAAAATACTTATTCAGTTCATATGCCATTTCATCATTCCCCATTACTACTTCTTCAGCATCTCTTTTATTCTTCATGGATCTGAAGAGACTTTTACTATCCTCTTGTATATTACATATGAAGGCTGCCGTACCTTCACATTTGATCTTTTCCCCCTGTATTGCCTTTTTAGTTACCTTCTGTTGGTTTTTAAAAGTTACCCATTCTCCAACTGCCACATAATGTTGGCAATATTATATGCCTTCACTTTTAGTTTTATGCTGCTTTTGACTTCCCTTGTCGCCTCATTCTCCCCTTACAATCTTTATTTTTCTTTGGGATAAAAATATCCTGCGTCTTCCAAGTTACTGCCAGAAACTCCCGCCATTGGTGCTCCTCCATCTTTCCTGTTTGGGTTCCTTTTAGCTTTAGCCAGCTCCTCCCCCACGCCTCTAAAGTTACTTTTACTCAACAGTAATGTGGTTCAGTTTAGAGAAATAGCGCAGAAACAAGCCCTTACACCTACCGAGTCGTCGCCAACCAACATCCCCACATATTAACACTATCCTGCACACAATAGGGACAATTTACATTTATACCAAGCCAATTAACCTACAAACCTGTACATCTTTGGAATGTGGAAAGAAACCGATGATCTCTGAGAAAACCTACATGGTCATGGGGAGAACGTACAAACTCCACACAGACACAACCCATAGTCGGGGTGGAACGTTGCATCTCTTTCAACGTCTCTTGCGTTTAAAGCGCTGTAAGGCAGCACCTCTACCCCTGCGCCACTATGCAATACAGCCGCCATGAGTATGCTATCGACAAAAAAACACAGAAACATAGAAAATTAGTGCAGGAGCAGGCCATTCGGGCCTTCGACCCTGCACTGCCATTCAATAAGATCATGGCTGATCATCCAACTCAATATCCTGTACCTGCCTTCTCTCCAAACCTCCAGATCCCTTTAACCACCAGAGCCACATCTAACTCCGTCTTAAATTTAGCCAATGAACTGGCGTCAACTACCCTCTGTGGTAGGGAATTCCACAGATGCACCATTCTCTGTGTGAAAAATGTTTTTCTCATCTCGGTCCTAAAAGACTTCCCCCTTATCCTTAAACTGTGACCCCGTGTTCTGCACTTCCCCAACATCGGGAACAATCTTCCTGCATCTAGCCTATCCAACCCCTTAAGAATTTTGTACATTTCTATAAGATCGCCCCTCAATCTTCTAAATTCTAGCGAGTACAAGCCGAGTCTATCCAGTCTTTCTTCATATGAAAGTCCTGCCATCCCAGGAATCAGTCCGGTGAACCTTCTCTGTACTCCCTCTATGACAAGAATGTCTTTAATCCGATTTGGAGACCAAAACTGTACACAATACTCCAGGTGTGGTCTCACCAAGGCCCTGTACAACTGCAGCAGAACCTTCCTGCTGCAATTCTCAAATCATTTCACTGTGACTGCTTACAAACCATTCGCTTTCTTCACTGCCTGCTGCACCTGCATGCCTACTTTCAATGACTGTTGTACCATGACACCCAGGTCTCGTTGCATCTCCTCATTTCCTAATGGGCCACCATTCAGATAATAGTCTACTTTCCTGGTCTTGCCACCAAAGTAGAAAACCTCACATTTATCCACATTATACTGCACCTGCCATGCATTTGCCCACTCACCCAAGCTATCCAAGTCATCTTGCAGCCTCCTAGCATCCTCCTCACAGCTAACACTGCCTCCCAGCTTCGTGTCATCCGCCAACTTGGAGATGTTACATTCAATTCCCTCGTTCAAATCATTAATATATATTGTAAATAGCTGGGGTCCCAGCACTGAGCCTTGCGGTACCCCACTAGTCACTGCCTGCCATTCTGAAAAGGACCCATTTACTCCTACCCTTTGCTTCCTGTCTGCCAGCCAGTTCTTTGTCCACATTAATACTGAACCCCCAATACCGTGTGCTTAATTTTGCATACTAATCTTTTATGTGGGACCTTGTCGAAAGCCTTTTGAAAGTCCAGATATAACACATCCAGTGGTTCTCCCTTATCCACTCTACTTCTTACATCCTCGAAAAATTATATAAGATACCGGTAATACCGACACATCGGGATTCCAGCCTCCCCTTCTCAAACTTCAGGTTGAATTTTATCATATTATGCTCATTATCTTCTGATGAAACCTTTACTTTAACTTCCCTGAACAAATATGGCTCATTATACAACACCAAATCCAGAATGCCGTTACTTTCCACTACAAGCTGCTCTATGAAACTATCCCGAAGGCTCTCTACAAATTCCCTCCCTTGAGGTGCGGTACCAACCTGATTTCCCAGTCTACCTGCATATTGAAATCCCCCATGACTACTGTAACATTTGCTGTTCCAAGGTGTGGACTCCTGTACATCGGCGAGACCAAGAGCAGGCTAGGTGATTGTTTCACAGAATACCTCCGCTTAGTCCGCCTAAACCTATCTGATCTCCCGGTTGCTCAACACTATAACCTCCACCCCCCCTCCCCCCCCCCCCAATCCCCCACAGACCTTTCTGTCCTGGGCCTCCTCCATGGTCAGAGTGAGGCCCAGCCTAAATTGGAGGAACAGCACATCATATTTTTGCTTGGGCAGCTCACACCCCAGCTGTATGAACATTGATTTCTCTAACTTCAAATAGCCCTTGCTTTCCCTCTCTCCCCATCCGCTCCCCTTCCCAGTTCTCCGACCTGTCTTACTGTCTCCGACTACATTTTATCTTTGTGCCACCCACTCCCCTGACACCGGTCTGAAGAAGGGTCTCGACCCGCAGTCACCCATTCCTTCTCGCCAGAGGTGCTGCTGTCCCGCATTTGTGTCTACCACTGTAACACTGTCTTTCTTGTATCACATTAAGTCATTTGTATCCTCAATTCTGGCTACTGTTCAGTGTCGATATAACTCCCATCAGGCTCCTGTTCCCCTTCCCGTTTCATAGCTCTACCTACAAAGATTCTACATCTTCTGATCCTATGTCCTCCCTTGCTGAGGACTGAAGTTCATTCCTGTCCAGAAGAGCTACCCCACCCCCTCTTCCCACTTGTCTGTGATTTGGATAGGATGTGTAACATTGGATATTCCACTCGCAGCTCTTATTCTCTTTCCTCCACATCTCTGTGATGCCCAGAATATCATACCACAATTTCTATCTGAGCTATAAGCTCATCCACTTTCTCCCATAGAATGTGGGCATTCGAATATAACTTTAGTTCAGTATTCACGACACTGCTTCTCACATTAGTCCCCATTTTGCCTGACCTTAGACATTTACCCCTTCTTAAACTTTCTGCCCTCTTACTTCTAGACGCTTCAGCAATTCCTCCTGCAATTTCCCTCCGTTTAGCTTCATCTGCACATTTCCAATTTGTTAACTCCTCCCTTTCCTCCTATTATTTATGACCTATGGCCGCAGTTATGCGCTTCCCCAGGTTCCTGGTACCAGCAGGGTTCGTGGGGACCATCCATCGTCGGAACATTTCCCTCATTCCCCAATACTGAGGCCAATGTCCCCCAATTCAAATCCGGTTTGGGTACGGCCCATTCTTCAGACTGTAAGATGGGCCTTTGTCAGAACCAGGGAGGTGCAAACCTCACAGTGAGTGGCCTTCTGCCAAGCAGTCACAGTAGAAATTGTTCATAATGAGATGAGAGAGATGGTGAGGTATATAAAGGCAATGTGCTAAGCTCTCACTACTTTGAAAATTCCATTTTCAAAGACAGTTTTCCATCTTTTCATATGTAGCTCGACATTACTGATGATTTCGACAAAGCTCATTTCTGTTCTCATTTCCCGAAGGAGCGATGCAAAGCCTTGATAGTAATCAGGCGAGCACTCATGCTGGCGCATAGCTTTCATACCACACAAGTGCCAGCACTACAGCGAGTGAAACTCTAGCCATCTTGCATTGACAGTCTGAGCCGCTACATCACAGTATCTGTAACATGGGAGCAAAGTGACCAAAGCTGAACCAGACATTGCACATAAATGCAGTGGCTAAAACACCGGTGAGAATTTACTTCAATGGAGCCAAATGACTCAACAAGGAACTGTAGATAGACACAAAAATTGGAGTAATTCAGCGGGACAGGCACTATCTATGGAGAGAAGGAATAGGTGACCAAGAATCTCGATCCAAAACGTCACCCATTTCTTCTATCCAGAGATGCTGCTTCTCTCACTGAGTTCCCCCAGCTTTTAGTGTATATTCTCAGTTTAAACGAGCATCTGCAGTTCCTTCTTACACAAAGAAATGCAGGTGCTGGTTAATATCAAAGATAGACACAAAAAGCTGGAGAAACTCAGCGGGACCGGCAGCATGTGTAAGAAAGAACTGCACATGCTGGTAAAATCAAAGATAGACACAAAATGCTAGAGTAACTCAGCGGGTGAGCCAGCATCTCTGAAGAGAAGGTATGGGTGACGGGTCTGAAGAATGGTTTCGACCCGAAATGTCACCCACTCCTTCGCTCCAGAGATGCTGCCCGTCCCGCTGAGTTTCTCCAGCTTTTTGTGTCTATCTGTTGGCTCCTCAACATATTTCTATCATCTAAAAGGCAGCGTTCAGGTATGTCCAGGAAGGCTTTCATGGGTCAACTCTGATAATACTCAGGAAGTTTGAGAATAATCAGGGGAAAGCAATTCACTTACTGACTCCATATCCAGCACCATAACCATTTCCTCTAGCACATTATTCGATCATTCCCTCTGTGACTGCGACACTTCATTTCAGTACACAGCCTGAACGAATTGCATTACACTTTCTCTGCCAGGTTAATGAAGGTGCAGACCTTACATAGAAACATAGACATAGAAACAGCGAAAATAGGTGCAGGAGTAGGTCGTTTGGCCATTCAATATGATCGTGGCTGATCATCCAAAATCGATACCCCGTTCTTGCTTTTTACCCATATCCCTTGCTTTCGTTAGCCCGAAGAGTTAAATCTCTCTTGAAAACATCCAGTGGATTGGCCTCCACTGCCTTCTGTAGCAGAGATTTCCACAGATTCACAACACTCTGGGTGAAAACGTTTTTCCTCATCACAGTCCCAAATGGCCTCCCCCTTCTTCTTAAACTGTGACCCCTGGTTCTGGACTTCCCCAACATGGGGAACAGTTTTCCTGCATCTAGCCTCGTTCGTCGGACCGCTGACCGGGAAGGGGGGGGGGGGCTGCTGTGCTGGCCTCTGCTCGTCTGCCGGAGAGCAGAGACCGGGAGGATGGAGTCAGTGATGTCCGGACGAGGAGCAAGGCCAGTTGGGAGAGGAAAGGAGAGGGAACCAGGGTCTGGTTTACCCCGCCCTCGTGATCGTCTGCGGGAGGCACCCTGGGCAACAAAGGACGGGTGAAGAGAGCGACGTGGCGTCCAAGGACGGAGGCAGCTGGAGGCCAGCAACAGCCAGGGACTTAAATAAGTCAATAACTTGAGGGAATAACTCAAATTCCCTCAATAACTTCTCTTTTGACTCCTCCCATTTCCTCCAAACACAAGGCGTAGCTATGGGCACACGCTTGGGCACCAGCTACGCTTGCCTCTTTGTCGGGTACGTCGAATAATCCTTGTTCGAGGCGTACCAGGGCCCCATCCCCGACCTCTACCTCCGTTACATCGACGACTGCTTTGGTGTCACCTCCTGCACCCATACACAACTGACTGACTTCATCCATTTCATCACCAACTTCCATCCGGCACTCAAATACACTTGGACCATTTCCGATATTTCCCTACCATTCCTTCACCTCACCATCTCTATTGCAGGTGATACACTCCTGACCGACATCCACTACAAACCAACTGACTCCCCCAGCTACCTGGACTACTCTTCCTCCCACCCTGCTTCCTGTAAGGCCTCCATCCCCTATTCCCAATTCCTCCGTCTACGCCTCATCTGCTCCCAGGGAGAGGTGTTCCACACCAGGTCATCACAAATGTCCTCATTCTTCAGAGAACGGGGATTCCCCTCCCCCGCTATAGATGAGGCTCGCACCAGGGCCTCCTCCATGCCCCGCAGCACTGCCCTCTCTCCCCATTCCCCCACTCGCAACAAGGGCAGAGTCCCTCTGGTCCTCACCTTTCACCCACCAACCGGCACATATAACACATAGACCTTCGCCCGTTTCGCCACCTCCACCGTGACCCCACCACTCGCCACATCTTCCCATCCCCCCCCCCCCCGTCTGCCTTCCCCAATGACCGCTCCCTCCGCAACTCCCTTGTCAATTCTTCCCTTCCCTCCCGCTCCACCTGTTCCCCGGGCACTTTCCCTTGCAACCGCAAGAGATGCTGCACTTGTCCCTTCACCTCCCCCCTCCACTCCTTTCAGGGACCCAAGCAGCGCTTCCAGGTCAGACAGAGGCTCACCTGCACCTCCTCCAACCTCATCTACTGCATCCGTTGCTCCAGATGCCAGCTGATCTGTATCGGTGAGACCAAGCGGAGGCTTGGCGATCGCTCCGCTCGGTCCGCAATAACCAACCCGACCTCCCGGTGACTCAGCACTTCAACTCCCCCTCCCATTCCGTATCCGACCTCTCGGTCCTGGGCCTCCACCACGGCCAGAGTGAGCAACACGCAAGTCAGAGGAACAGCACCTCATATTCCGCTTGGGGAGTCTGCATCCTCTGGGCTTAAACATTGAATTTTCTCAAGTATGTTAACCCTTGCTGCCTCCTCCCCTTCCCACCTCTCCCTCAGCACTCGGGCCCTGGCATTCCCTCTCTCTCTATCTCTGCCCCACCCAAGTCGCACTAGCTTCTCATTTTCACAATACAAACAGCATACAATGTCCTGTTTCCTTTATCATCGATGCTTTTTTGCATATCTTTCATTCATTGTTCTTTATCTCCACATCACCGTCTATATCTCTCGTTTCCCTGATCCCTGACCAGTCTGAAGAAGGGTCTCGACCCGAAACGTCGCCTATCTCCTTTCCTCCTTAGATGCTGCTGCACCCGCTGAGTTTCTCCAGCTTGGGACTTGCCTGGAACAGGCACCGCTCGTTAGAACTAGAGCCTGGATTTTGAACATGGCGCCAGAACATGGCTCCTCCTGCACGTGGCTCAGTAGATGATACCTGTACACTTGCCAATTGGAGATCGGGCGTATGGTATTACTCCACTGGACTGTTTGTTAGGAAAATAATTTCACTGTGTTAACAATTAATATATCTGACAATAAAAAACACTATTGACGTGATATGGCAGATGATGGAACCTGGTGCAAAAACAAACTGCTGGAGCATCTCAGCGGGTCGAGCAGCATCTGTGGGGGAGAGGAACTGTGGACGTTCGGGGTCGAGCCCCTGCAGCAGGACTGAGAGTGTTAGCAATAGGGGGGTTGCATGGAAGGTCATCGGGTCAAAGGGCGTGACGCACGGGGCAGCCCAATCCATCTGGAGGACAAGGCAGCCTATGGCATACATTTTTAACACACGAAACGCGGACTTTCTTACCTGTTAAAAAACTCCGAAATGGTCAACTTTTTCGCTGTAAATAATTGTGGAAATCGGGGTAACCGTGAGAGACATTTATCCTACTTCAGAATTCCAAAAGTGAGGAGAGATTATGGCAGAGAGAAGCGACAGCTGAAGGAACAACAACAGCTAAAGTGATTGGCGAACATTGGCCGTGCAGATATCATGATTTAAAATATTGGTAATTATCGCGTTTGCTCACTGCATTTCATCAACAGTGAGGCATTATTTGTGTTTTTCGTGATTCCTTTGGTATCTGAAAAGTTTCAGAAGTGAGAAATCTGCCTGTAAAATTTTAAAATCGCCCATGGTTCTCAAGTGGGTTTTTACATGCGAAAAGAAAACGCTTCTGAGGCTAGATTTATCATTTAAAATATCTCCAGACTTACGACGGTGTGTGGAAAGTAAGTTTTCTATCATTATGCTATTGAGATGTATATTTTGGCAAATAATAAAATGTTCTGGCAGCTTAAACACCCACTCCCTTTCAAAGATATTGTCAATTTGCTGAGGTTGATTATGTCCAGTTAACAGCTAACAATTATGCCATTCCTTGACTTGCATCTGAGTAAAATATAATTCAATACCTACGTATTGCTTTGCGATTGTTTTAATGATAAATTTAGCTTCAGAAGCGTTTTCTTTGTGCATGTAAAAATCCACCTGAGAACCATGGGCGATTTTAAAATTTTACAGCCAGATTTATCACTTCTGAAACTTTTTAGACACCAAAGGAATCAAGAAAAAACACAAATAATGCCTCGCTGTTGATGAAATGCAGTGAGCAAACGCGATAATCCCCAATATTTTCAATCTTGATATCCGCACGGCCAATTTTCGCCAACCACTTTAGCTGTTGTTGTCCCTTCAGCTGTCGCTTCTCTCTACCATCATTTATCTCCACCTATGGAATTCTGAAGTAGGATAAATGTCTCTCACGGTTACCCCGATTTCCACAATTATTTACAGCCCAAAAATTGACAATTTTTGGCGGTTTTTAACAGGTAAAAAAGTACGCGTTTCGTGTGTTAACAGTGTTTGCCGAGGCTGCCTTGTCCTCCACATGGATGGAGCTGCTCCGTGCGTCACGCCCTTTGACCAGATGACCTGATGTAGAACCCCCCTATTCCTCTCTTGCCACCAGTCGCCGACAGTTGCTGCTTCACCAACTCAGTTCCTCCAGCCAGGGGCGGAAAACACATGTTTTGAGAGGTGAGCGACATAACCCCCCCTCCCAAGACCTACGCCTCATCCGCAGCCAGGATCGATCCCGGCCTGGTCTCCGACGCTATCCCCCCTCCCCCACCCCCCGGGTGGCCGGAGAGGTCGGCAGTCAGACGCGAGCTGTACCCCCAGGCCCACAGCCAGCGCAGAGAAGCAGCGCCAAACACAGCTCAACTCTGCCCGGTTAACCTGCCCGGGTTTGCGGGAAATATGGGCAGCGCGGAGAAGCAGCGCTGGTGTCCCCGTCAGTCCAGTCAGGGCTGTAGTTAACCCGGCGAGACAGGCAGAGTTGAGCTGCATTTAGCACCAAAGATACTAGCAATTTATTATTTGGTCAAACATGTCAGATGAACGGAAAAAAAGGTTTACTTTAATTGCCTGTTCGAACTTTTTAACCCGATTCGGATGCAAAACACAATAGACCTGCGAATGTTTCAGGGCTTCGGCTCCTCCAGTATCTTTGTTTAGCGCCGGGTTGAGCCTCCGAAGCCTCGCGCATGTGTGAGTGTGTGTGAGTGTGCGCATGCGCGCGCGACCCAAACTTGATTCCAGTTGGAAAGGAATAAAACCGACAGACACTGGATTTAATTTCACACCACTCGCCGCGGGCGGTCAGTCCGAGTCATTTACACCCAGGGCATCCCGGAAGTCACCAAACTGCGGGACAAAGAGAGAAAAAGCTGATGTTTACCTTCGCAGATAACGCCGGCATCGTTGGAGTGTGGATAGGGATAGTCCCCCCATGGCCGTGATTTACACTCCCGCAGAGCGGCCTCGCTCCCGCTGCACTTAACATAATACGTCACAACGGGTCCGGACCCCGGTCCAAAGTGAGCTCGGCCCGGGGCTCCCGTCGCGGCGCCGCAGCCCAGCTCCCGACACACCACCGCCGCGTCCTGCAGGTCCCAGTTGTCATGATACACAGTCCCCCAGTTCCCCTTGTAGTGAACCTCCACTCTCCCGGCGCATGGACTGCCCCCGTTCACCAGCCTCAACTTCACGCTTTCTGAAAACAAAAATCAGAAAATAAAAGAACAAACGTTGCCGCCGGTTTCAGCCGCGGGTCAGTCGGCGCCCCGCACACCGCGCTCCCAGCCACCCCTAGCTCCAACCATTCAAAGTCCACATGGACCACGGAATGGTCAACTGGAGCGGCTGTTAACTGTTAACAGCGAATGAACTGTTAACAGTGTCAACAATCACAGGGTCAACAGTGATCACCCTGTCATTCTTGGGGTGAAAGCGGCGCCCGAGCAGGCAGGGTGAGCTGCGGACACAGAGTGCTGGAGTAACTCAGCGGACACCCACCCATGTTCTCCTGAGATGCTGCCTATCCAACCGAGTTACTACATCACTGTGATTTTTTTTTAAAAACAGCATCTACAGTTCCTTGTGTCTCCAAGGGCAGCAGCAGGTTCGTTTTCATTCTCGGGAGAGCGGCTGATGAGCTGCGCGGGTCAGTGCCCCGCTGTACTCAAAGCTCATGTGACGGGCAATGGAACCCAAAGGTGTTAGAGGTATGAAGACATTCGTGGAATTGGACGCCAAAGGTGAAAGATCCGGACTGGGTCCCACAGTGGGATGAGCAGTGGGAACGCGCTTGGAACCGGGAACCATGTCAGCAGAGTCGATTCCCCACACTGCGCGCTTCAGGGACATTACTGATCGTCACTGCGTCTGTAGACGGCAGTCACCTCGCAAGTAGCATTAAAGGTCTTCAGTAACAATCAGTCTCAGTAGCCGCACTCTTAACGCAGTGAAAGTTAAGCGAGGTTACCTGAAGGGTCCGCCTGACAATCCCCGGGGCGGCCTGAAATGAGAAATAAAGAATGAGATTTGGCTGTGTGACGGGTGGAGTGATGGGGTTGGGATGTGGGAGCGAATGGGTCCATGGGGAGGTGGGCATTTCATTAATGAAACCATCACCGGAAAAAGCCCCGACAGTAACCTGAGAGGCAGCGTTCCGAACCGCCACAGAGAGTAGTTTCACCTTCCCACCTGTTTTTTTAGCTGTTACTGTAAATGAGTTTCCGCAGTCAGAAACTCGTATCGTGTCTCTTTTGCAATGAAATTTATTGTTAGATCTGCAGAGATCTGGACACAATTTACCGATGTGATAAATTTGGTCCATGCCGACCAGGTTGTCCCATCTAAACAAGTTCTATTTGCCCACGTTTGGCCCATGTCTCTCTAAAACGTCCCAATGTATGTACCCGATCAATGAAATTTAAATGCATTAAATACATTAAATACCTGCCCCAGCTGCCTCCCCTGGCAGCTTGTTCCATATACCCACCACCCTGTGTCTGGAAAAAACGTCCCTCTGGATCCTATTAAATCTTTCCCGTCTCATCTTAAGCCTTTAGCCTCTGTTGTTTTAATTTCTCCTCTCCTGGTTTAAAATGCTCTGTGCCATTCACCTTATTAATTCCTCTCGTGATTATATGCACCTCCATCGCCCCTTGGTCTCCTGCGCTCCAAGGAATAAAGTTCTAGCTTGCCCAATCTCTCTCTACAGCTCGGGTTCCCTAAGTGCTGGAAACGTTCGCGTAAATCTTCACTGCATTCTTTCCATCTTAATGGCATCCTTCCTACACCAGGGTGACCCTTTAGAACGACAGGGAACAATATAGCTGAAAAGTAGGCCTGTCGGGACACGACAACTCTCCTATCGCCTCTGGTGAACTATCAGGTTCGGGCACATTTTACGTAGCCTTGAAAATACATTGTGTTGCCACTCTAACTGATAATTCGCATGGGAAAATTCATAATGCAATTAACAGTGAATAACCGCATCCTTATTCCCCTAGAATAAATAATATTATCTTTTTTCGTTTTCGGTACAAATGACAGTTAAAAATAAAACACTCTTAAAATAGATCCTGTCTGTGAGGTTCATACTGTCAAGAGTACAGATTCGCATTTCAATTTTATTTTCCAAAGTGAACTGACCCGTGTGCCAAACTCGACCATTTTAATTTTCCGCGGACTGCCACTCATTGATTTCCCCTCCAACAAAACTTACGATGATATTCCCTCCGATGCATTTGCAGGATATTTTTCTGTGTGCAACACCATCTACCACATGATGGACAAATGACCTGATCCCAGACACCTGAAGACATTCTACCCCCGATTTCTATACTACTTTCCAGTATCTTAATCCAGGTGCGGCAATGATAATATTTACGACTCTATGACTATATTTATTTTCAGATTTGCTTGTGGAGAATGTTTGAATGATATTCCAACGTTACACGTTGGTTCCTTTGTGTCCTGCGTTGTTCATCAATAACTGGGCACGACTTGCTCCCACACCCGAGTGCTGTTACCGACTTGGCTCCAGGAACAGATACTGTCCCGCGAGTTGCCATTTTCTTTTAACCGATTTTCAAAAACCCGCGTTACAATTTGGGAATCTGGATAATGTTATTCAATTCTATGCCTTTCACCAATTGCACAAACTCAGCCTGTGGACAATGCAGTGGACAATTGATCGCGTGCACAATATGCTCATTAATTTAGCGTTATATCTCACGAAGTAATAATAATATAAGCAGCACAATCGTATCTGACGATTTGGGAATCATTAGGATCATATTTTCTCAGACGTGCATTACGATTATGCAAGTATTTAATTCACGCGGAAGCAATACCATTACACATCATGTACAAAACACAGTTCCCATTCTAAGCTTCTAAGGACAAGAAGGAGACCATTCAGCCCATCGGCTCCATACCAAGCACTGTACAACAGGCTCGTTGATTTAATTTACCCTCTCCTTATTTCCCTTCATTCGGGCCCCATCAACCATTCTTTCATCCGTTTGACCATTCTACTCAAGATAATTTACAGCAGGTAATTAAACTACCCAGCAACAAATCATTGGGATGCGCGAAGAAACCCGAGCACCCGGGCAAACACGCACAGTCACAGGGAAGATGCAAGTGTAATAGCATGTCATACAGCACCGGTGGTGAGGAATGAACCGAGATCGCTACAACTGGGTGGAAGCAGCGGTAGGATAATTAAATAGAGGATACCGATAACGTGCCCCTTCCCGCCAGTGGAGCCACTGCAGGCAGCCTCATAGACACGAGTTCAATGCCGACCTCGGGTGCTGTCAGTGTGGATTTTGTACGTTCTCCTAATGCCTGTGTGGGTTTCCCCCGCGCGTTCTGTTTTTGACCTATATTCCAAAATCGGTCATTTACCCACTATAAATATTCCCTCATGTGCATGCCTGGCAGAATCTTCGTGGAGTTGATGAGAACGAGGAAAAATAAAATAGGATTAATGATGCAATTGGATGTTTGCTGCTCGCCTTAGGCTCGGTGGTCAAGGGGTCTTTCCATGTTGTTTGTTTAAACTGGAATCTGCAGTTCCTTCCTACACATTTACTTAGATGCCAACGTGGTGTCAATTACACAGGCTCCAACAATATTCAATGACGTGTTATCTCAACGACAAATTCAGGAGAAAAGTTGGTGTTTGATTTAGTCAGCGCCCAATTACTGCTGTTAATTCACGGATGGATATGTCCTGCTTTTGTTTTCTGATTTGTATAATGAGGTGGGCGGGAATGGAGAAACAACAGCTGAACATATGCCTGAATTTATCTATAAAGCATCAAATTAGATAAATCTTCAAAACAAAGAGGTAAAACTCTGAAACTCTAAACAGAGAGAAAACAGAGGTGAATTCGTTACATCAGTCCCAACGTGGACTGTTTTACTTTCTTCAGAAGCTGCGGCCCCGCCGAAGGGTCTGTTTGCACGTCTCACTGCCTCATTATGTATTTAACACGAGGTATACGTAGCAGATAAAATATCAAGGCGAAATTTGTTACGGAACTGCACTGAACTTTCAACCAAAATAGAGCAAGTTAAAAGCAATTTAAAGAAAATTGCAACATCTCTCTAACTGCGATTCTCCACCTAAAAGGAATGGAGAATGCAAAAATGCCCGAGAAATAAACGTGTTGCTACTAATAGCCGGACACGCATAGTGCCAAACTGAAAACTCCGTTAATATATAATGTGACGCATTTGAAGATCATTGACCACTGTGTGAAAAAGTCAGCGTCAATATCCATCGAAGTGAGTGTTCAATGACAAACTTAATGCTAATTTTAACATTGTTCATTCTACTTCAGGATGACTTTTAATGATAGAAAATTCATAAAACCTTTCCAACAACATGTTACTACAGCGGCTTGCAAAAGTTTTCATACCCCTAAATGCAACACGCTATGTGTGGCGGAAAATTAACACTGCACATCACCCTGAACTCACCATCCCCACTGTGAAACATGGCAGTGGCAGCATCATGCTATGGGGATGCTTTTCTTCAGCAGGGACAGGGGAGCTGGTCAGAGTTGATGGGAAGTTGGATGGAGCCAAATACAGGGCAATCTTGGAAGAAAACCTGATAGAATCTGCAAAAAAACTGAGACTGGGGCAGAGGTTCACCTTCCAGCAGGACAACGACCGTAAAAATGCAGCCAGAGCTACAATGGAATGGTTTAGATCAAAGCATATTCATGTGTTAGAATGGCCTAGTCAAAGTCCAGACCTAAATCCAATTGAGAATCTCTGGCAAGACTTGAAAATTGCTGTGCACAGACGCTCTCCATCCAATCTGACTGAGCTTGAGTTATTTTGCAAAGAAGAATGGGCGAAAATGTCAGTCTCTAGATGTGCAAAGCTGGTGGAGACATACCCGAAGAAACTTGCAGCTGTAATTGCAGCGAGAGGTGGTTCTACAAAGTATTGACTCAGGGAGGCTGAATACTTCTGCACGCCACACTTTTCAGTTTTTTATTTGTAATAAAATTTGGAAACAATGTATCATTTTCCTTACACTTCACAATTATGCACCACTCTGTGTTGATAAAATCCGAATAAAATACATTTACGTTTGTGGTTGTAACGTGACAAAATGTGGAAAAGATCAAGGGGTATGAAAACTTTTGCAAGTCACTGTAACTACATTTTATAAATATACTCAGTTCCCAGTATGACATGGTGGATAAAAATGGCTGTAACTGATCACTATCAGCGACAGGAATTTGTGTGCGGCTTCAGTCAGCAACAGCTGCAGCTTTGGACGCTGTTGTTCACCTCAAGGAGTTTATACTCTCTGTACTCCTATGGACTCTGCCCCAAAATTGACCGCCCTATACCTCTGATAAATTCAGATCAATAATCGATTTCTGAATTGCAGTACACAAGACCCGAGTCCTGCGGGTTGTCTGATCTGTGACTGAAGAAAATTTCCATGGACGAAATATCAGGTTTAAATCTGTTTTCAAAAATCTGAATGGGAAGTTAAATGTTCATCTTGGCGACATTATCCAAATATATAGCCTATTCCGACGGAATTGGGCGACTGTTATACAAGGACCCAAGTAGCAAACATTAGAAAATAACTAATTAATTATAGAAAGCAAATAACGCACTTAATATTCCATTCAGCCGTTGTCAAGGTGAATTAGCCTATTTTTTTATTCACTCTGCTCCTGTGCCCACATTACAAAACACCCAAAGCCCTGATCTGTACAGGTGGAAAATTCACACGTGAAATACATTTTTCATCTCTTTAATAGATGACTATGTTTTCATCACAACATTTAGAGATACAGACATAAAGTGCTACAGTGACCCAGCGGGTCAGGCAGCATCAGTTTGAAGAAGGGGGCGATTTGAAACGTCACCGATCCATGTTCTCCAGAGATGCTGCCTGACACGATGTGTTATTCCAACAAATTGCGTTTGTTTGTAAACCAGCATCTGCAGGCCCTCGTGTCTCCATTCGGAGATACATATTTTCTGATCGACAGATCAAACAGAGATAAACTGAAGTTAGCTGTTAATAGAAAATGCAGAACGTGGAGCAAGTGGAAGCAGACTGAAAAAAGTACCGGTATTTCATCAACCGCAACTGGATATTCTGCAGAAAATTTAATATAGGCGAATCGATTTCAAAAGAAAGGAGATGTAAAGATTGCCGAAAGTCTACTCCAGCAGGCAATGCGCATTTCCCTTTGATGGAGTTTATGAAATAAATCTTAACCAAAACCGTGAACATTGGGAAACTGTACGGTCGACTGAACGTGGCACTAAATAGAAGCGTCAATGAGGTGGACGGGGATTGAGAAACAACAGCTGAATATGTGCCTGAATTTATCTAGAAAACACCAAATGGGAGAAATCTTCAAAACAGAGGTAAAACTCTGAAACACTCAGTACCTGTGGAAAGAGAAACAAAGGTGATTTGTTCTCTGCTGTTCTTTCCACAAATTCTGTCCATCAGTCCCAACGTGGACTCTTGTAGTTTCCCCAGCAGCTGCTGCCCCGCCGAAGGTTGTGTTTACACCTCTCTCTCTCTCTCTCTCTCTCTCTCTCTCTCTCTCTGTCTCCCTCTGTCTCTCTCTCTCTCTGTCTCTCTCTCTGTCTCTCTCTGTGCATTTAACACGAGGCACATGAATGATATAAAACATCAAGCTCAATTTTGCCACGGAAATCCGCACTAAACTTTCAAGCTGAGTCGAAGAAGTGAATTTGCAACATCTCACAAATTGCGATTCTCCACATAAACAGAATGGAGAATGCAAAAATTCCCCGAGCAAAATGAGTTGCTGCTTATCGCCGCACACACATAGGGGCAAACTGAAAACATAATATATAATGTCACACATTTGAAGATAATTGTAGGCAAATTAAACTCTACCAGTGTGTGGAAATGTCGGTGTCAATATCCTTCCTAGTGAGTGATTAAGATCAATGACAAAATGAATGTTAATTTTAGCAGTGTTCATTCTGCATCGGTTTGCCTTCTAACGATGTAAAATTGATAAAACCTTTCCAACAACACGATACTAACTGCAATTTATAAATTTGCTCCGGTCACTCTATGATATGGTGGTTAAAAAAGCTGCAACTGATCACTATCAGCAACAGGAATTTGTGCTCGGCTTCAGTCAGCAACAGCTGCAGCTTTGGATGCTGTTCACCCTCACGGAGTTTATACTCTCCGGACTCCGATGGACTCTGTCCCAACAGTGACCGCCCTATACCTGATAAATTCAGATTAATAATCCCTTTCTGAATTGCAGTACACAAGACCCGAGTCTTGCGGGTTGACTCATCTGTGACTGAAGAAAATTCCCGTGGATGGAATTTCACGTTTAAATCTGTTTGACACCAATCAGAATTGGACGTTAAATGTGTCAATCTTGGCAAAATTATCCAAACACACGGTCTTCCGACAGAAGTCAGCAACTAGTTACCAAATGGCTCAGTTAGAAAATATCAGAAAATAATGAATAATTGATAAACAATAATTGCCACTTGAATAGTCCACTTGTCCCGTCATAAATTTGAAGTAAATGAGCATATTTTCTGAACTCTGCTCCTGTGCTCTCATTATAAAAACACCCAAACCCCTGATCTGGACAGGTGGAAATTTCACACGTGGCAGAAATTTATCATCAATTTAATAGATCACTATTTTTTCATCACAACATTTAGTGATAAGCCACAAAGTGCTGGAGTGACTCCGCGGATCCGGCAGTAACAGTTTGAAGAAGGGTCCCGACCCGAAATGTCATCTATCCAAGTTCTCCAGAGACGCTGCCTGACCCGCTGTGTTACTCCAGCAAATTGTGTCTAATTTCGTAAACCAGCATCTGCAGGCCCTTGTGTCTCCATTCAGAGAATAAATATTTTCTACTATCCACAGTCCATACACCACAACGTTCAATTATGTAGCTATAAAGATACGGGAATATAGAGTATAATAATAAATATTATGTTAATTGATCACCGAAAACTTTCAACATTCTCAGTGAACTCACAGTTCCAAATCTGCAATACAATCAAAGTCAAGAAGGACCGCAGCATTCTCCCAGCGGCCAATTGCAGCGATGACACCAGGACTTCAACTGAACACCCACTACGGACATAGAATGGTCTCTCCAAAATCTTCTGACACACTAACGTATCTGAGAGTTAATTCTTTGATAACTGTTTTCATAGTGAATGATGTTTCGCTCGAAACAACCAATAGAATTTGAACGAAGTAAGGCGTGAACTGCAGTCTGCCTTAATGCACCAATGAGAATGAACCTGCCTATTAATGGGTTTATCGGATCCATTTTCTTTCTTTCGCCTTCCCTTGAGAAACCAATGAAGAATACAGAACCCAGTACTGGAAACATCCTCTCAGCATCCACTCTGTGTGGTTGTTTCATTATTTAGTAGGTTTCAATGAGAATCCGACTCATCCTTCTAAACACACACGAGTACAGGCCCAATGCCCTCAAAGGCTCCTCATACCTTAACCCATTCCTCATTGGAATCATTCTCCTCAATCTCTTCTGGACTCTCTCCAATGCTAGCAAATCCCTCCTCAGATATGTGGACCAAAACTGCTCACAAAACTCCAAATGCAGTCTGACTGGCATCCTATAAAACCTCAGCATTGCATCCCTGCTTTTATATTCTAGCCCTCTCAAAATGATTGCTAACATGACATTTGCCTTCCTTACTACTGATTTAACTTGCAAATTAATCTTTTGGGAACACTCCACCAGTGCTCCCAAGTCTCTTTGCACCTCAGATTTCTGAATCCTCTCCCTATTTACAAAATAGTATTTTCCTTTAGTCCTACCATCAAAGTGCATGACTGTACACTTTGCTACACCGCATTCCATCTTCCGCCTCTTCCAACCTGTCCAAGTCATTCTGCAGACTCCCTGCTTCCTCTACATTAGCTACTCCTCCACCTATCTTTCTATCATCTGCAAACGGCCACATATCCATCAATTTCCTCATTAAAATAATTGATAAACTATGTGAAGAGTAGCGGCCTCAACCCCGACCCGTACAGAACACCACTAGTCACCAGTAGCCTATCACAAAAAGTCCCTATTTCCCATTCTTTGCATTCTGCCATTCAGCCAACCTGCTATCCATGCAGGTATCTTCCCTCTAATACCTTGCGCTCTCATCTTGTTTAGCAGCATCACATGGGGCAAGTTATCCATCTGTCAGAGAGTCGTACAGCATGGAAACAGGCTCGACAGCCCCAATTGTACATGCTCACCAAATTGCCCCATCCAAGGTTGTCTCATTTGCACACATTTGACACATATGGCTCTAAACATTTCTTTTCATGTATCTCTCCATTTGTCTTTTAAATACTGTTATAGTACCTGCCACAACTACTGTCCTTCCTCTGGCAGCTCGTACCAGAAAACCTACCATTGTCTGAGTAAAAAAGATGTCCCTTGGAATTTTGATGAATTTTTCCCTGTCACCTTAAAGCTTTGCCATCTGATTATTGATTTCCCTACCCTAGATAAAATATTGTGCGTTAATGGGAAGGGCGGTGTGTGTCAGATGCTGTGGGGGGGGGGGGGGGAGGGGCAAGTACTGTGTGTGGGGGAGGGTCGAATGCTGTGTGAGAGATGGGGCAAATGCTGTGTGTGTGTGGGGGGGTGCTGTGTGTTTGTGTGTGGGGGGGGGGGGGGATGCTGTGTGTGAGGGGGGGGCAAATTTATTAAGAGGAAAACGTAAATTCTGCACTTGTGTGTGAGTCTTGTGGTTTTTTGTTCTTTCTTGGGTAAGTGCAGCGGTGGTGGCAGGTAAATTGTTTCAATACTCCTCAATCAGGATGTAGGGAGGTAGGAAAACTGCTGGTGTCCCTAATGATTATACCTGTAGTTATTGTGTCCAGGTGCAGCTTGTTAAGGACTGTGTTAGGAAGCAAGACATGCATCTGGATGACCTTTGGACTATCCAGGAGAATGATAGCTTCTTTGATAAGATGTCCAGTGAAGTCATAATGCCCATGGTCCAGGAAACGAGAAGGTGGGTGAGCATGAGAAAAGGAAATAGACAGGGAATGCAGGTGACCCCTATGGTCACCCCATATAGTGTAAACCCACCCATATAGTAGAACCAACCTGCTTGCCTGGATATTTGTTATCTTCCAATTCAGGTGCAACTCATCCTTCTTGTAGGTATCTGGAAAATGACCCCTACACTTCTGTCTCCCCCTTCTCTCCCCCCTCTTCTCTCTCTCCCTCTCTTTCTCTCTCTTCTATTTCCCCCTTTTCTCTCTCCTCCTCTCTCTCCACTCTTCTCTCTCTCCCCTCTTCTCTCCCTCCTCTTCTCTCTCCTCCTCCTCTGCACACCTTCGGCCGCTTTCAACATGGTGCTTGCGTTCAGATTGCCCAGTTACCTATGGCTTGTGTGAGAAAATGACCCCCACGCTCCCGTCTCCCCCTTCTCTCTCCTTCTCGCTCTCTCCCCCCTCTCTCTCCCTTCTCTCTCCCCCCCTCAGTACAATGTTCATCCCTCAACAGTCAGATGAGTTTGCTTTTAGGCGTTGTAGCTTTTTGGTTAGTTGGCTTTTATGTGTCCCGCCCTTTCGGTTAGTTTGCATTTAGGCGTTCCATCCTTTCGGTTAGTTGGCGTTTCGTCTTTCTTTGCTTTGGCTTCTCGTCCGTGGGCGCCACATCCGGGTACCGGTGTAGACAGCTGGGATAAAGTGTTTCCCTGGAGGAGTTTTGGAATCTGAGGAGCAAGCTAATTAAGGTAATTGGGGGGGGGGCACAAAGGGATAAGGAGATAGCTCTGCAGATAATACGAAGGAAAATTTAAAGAGATTTTATAAGTACATTAAGAAGAAAAGTTTAACCAGAGAGAGAATAAGGCCCCTCACCGGTCAGCTCCGCTTGAGATGGACAAGTTCCTCAATGAGTATTTCTGCTCAGTTTGCATTGTATTGTATTCAATTTAATGTCATTGTCTCATTTTAGAGACAACAAAATGGATTTGTTCTTACTATGGATAAAGACATGAGGACTGGGGAACTTGGGCAAGTCAATGAAAGTGGCCTGAGGGCAGTCGAAGATATGTTGAACGTGCAATATGTATGCAAGTAGGCCAACCTCCCCGACCAAATCAGATAGGACCGAAGACATTGTGGGAAAAGAACTTGCAGTTGCCCTGGCTGAGATAAGTCATAACGTCATAAGGTCATAATTAATAGGAGCAGAATTAGGCTCCTCAGCCCATCGAGTCCACTCTACCATTCAAGCAATGCAGATCTATATCTCCCTCCTAAACGCATTCTCACCATAATTCCTGACACTCGTACTAATCAAGAATCTTTCTATGTCTGGCTTAAACTATCCATTGACTTGGCCTCCGATGTCTTCTTTGGCAAAAAATTCCACAGACTCACCACCCTCACCGCCTCACCTCCTTTCTAAAGGAGAGCCCTTTAATTCTGAGGTTATGACCTCTAGTCCCATGTTCTCCCACTAGTGGAAACATTTTCTCCACATCCAATCTATCCAATCCTTTCACTATTCGTGAATAGAGTCATCATTAAATACGGGGGAGATGCTGGAAGAATGGAGGATGGGAAATGTTGTGTCTCTATTTAAGAAGGGCTGCAAGAAAAAGCCGGGAACTATAGGTCAGTACGTCCAACATTTATGTTGGGAAAGGTACCAGAGAGTATTCTGAGAGATAAGATATACATGCATTTAGACAGACAAGACTATTCGGGGATAATGTGCGCAGTTTTGTACATGGGAGATTTTGTCTCAGAAATCAGTGTTTTTTGAAGATGTAACCAAAAAGGTTGATGGCAGGGCTGTAGATGTTGTACACATGGATTTCAGTCAGGCATTTGACAAGGTTCTGCATGGAAGGTTGCATGGGATTCAAACAGAGATAGAGGTCTGGATCAAAAATTGGTTTCATGGAAGAATGCAGAGGGGGATGGTGGAAGGTTGTTTTTCAGACTTGAGGACTGATTCGTGGTGTGCCTCAAGGATAGATGCTGGACCCATTGCTCATTATTGTTTGTATCAACTATTTGGATGAGAACCTGCAAGGCATGATTTGTAAATTAGCAGATGACACTAAAGTGGGTGGTATTGTAGATAGTAAAAATAGTTGTCAAATATTGCAGCAAATGTTGGTGAGTAGGCGGAGGAATGGTTAATGGAGTTTAATGCAGATTAATGTGGGGTACTGTATTTTAGGAACTTCACTGCAAATGACAGGGCCCTGGGGAGTGTTGTAGAGCAGAGATGTCCGAGTGCAGGTAAATAGTTAATTGAAGGTGTTGCAGGTAAATAAGGTGGTCAAGAAGGCTTTCATCAATCAGGATTTTGAGGATAGAAATTGGCTTGTCATATTACAGCTGTACAAGGTGTTTGTGAGGCCACAGTTGGAGTATTGTGTTCTGAATTGGTCACCCTGCTATAGGAAAGATGTTAAACTAGAAAAAACGCAGATTAGATTTACAAGGATGTTGCCAGGACTTGAGGGCTTGAGCTGGAGGGGCAGGATATGCCAGCTAGGACTGTGTGGAGTAGGAGGAGGAAGGGGTGATCTTATAGATTTGTGAAAGATCATGGGGGAATAGATAGTGCAGATAGAGTCCTTAACCCAGAGCAATGAAATCAAGAACCAGAGGACCTCGGGTAAAGTTGAGATGGGAAAGATTTATTAGGAATCTGAGGGGCAACATTTTCCAGAGACATAGTGATGTCTATGAAATGAGCTGTAGGTGGAGGTAATTGAGGCAGAAACCACAACATTTAAAAGACATTTGGATAGGTTCATTGAAAAAGGTGTAGAGGGATATGGGCCAAACATGGCTGGTGGGATTGGGGTAGATGGGGCACCTTGTCTGGGATTGGCAAGCTGGGCCGCAGGGCCTGTTTCCATGTAGTGCGACCCTGAAACACTATGACACACCCTATCTTTAGTTTTGTTCAGTTTAGAGATTCAGCACGAAAACAGGCCCTTTGGCCCACTGAGTCGGCACCGACCAGTGATCCCTGCACATTAACACTATCATGCACATACAAGGGAAAATTGACACGTTTACCAAGCCTATTAGCTGTACATCTTTGGAATGTGGGAGGAAACCGAAGATCTTGGAGAAAATCCACATGGGTCACGGGGAGAATGTACAAACTCCGTACAGACAGCACCTGTGATCGGGATCTAACCCGGGTCTCTGGCGCTACAAGCGCTGTAAGATAACAACTCTACCGCTGCACCACCATGCCGCCCATTTTGAAGCTATGCTTGGGTAAAAGATTCTATCTACCCTATCCATGCCACTAGTCATTTTATACGGTACTAGATTAGATGGGACCCATTGGATCCCATGTTCACACCAGAGGGCTTGTCCCCCAATGCAATATTTCACCTCCATCAATTCCAATATTGGCAACCAGTGGCAGGGGGGTGGGGCTTTGTGGAGCACTAGTATAGGTGTTGTGAGCTGAAGGATGGTTTCCAGAGGGCTAGTATGACAGAGTGGGCTGAATAGATTATTGGGATGGCAGCTCAGTCACTCAGGCCTGGAGGGCTGGCAGCTCAGTCACTCAGGCCTGGTGGTCTGGCAGCTCTGAAACTGCCAGAAAGTCTGCCCAAAACAGGTGAGAGACTCTGTGAGAGAGAAGGGGGAGACGGTGGTGAATCAATTTTTAGCAATTTCTCATCTTTTTCTGCAGATCACAGCAATGAAGGAGGAAAGTCGATCATGGCCTGGATCTCATTGGGAGCAAATGAAGGGAGGGAGAAAAATACTAGGGTGAGGATTAATACTTGCAGGGGGAAGACTTACTGATGGGCTGAAGGGACTACTGCTGGGCTAGTACAGGCATGATGGGCCGAAGGGACATATAATAAAATCTGAGTGAAATCTCAGTGAATGGCGATGAGTTCCACAGATTAACTGCCCTCTGACTAAAGTTCCTCCTCACCTCCTTTCTAAAACAGCGCCTTTTAATTCTGATGTTATGACCTCTGGTCCTAGACTCTCCCACCAGTATAAACATCCACTCCATCTGTGCCTTTCATTATTCTGTAACTGTAAATTTGGTCCCCCCCCAACAAACCTTCTAAAATCCCTAAACTCCTGCGAGTATTGGCCCAGTGCTGTCAAATGCTCATCATATGCAGACCCACTCATTCCTGGAATCATTCTTGTAAACTGACTCTGGACCCTCTCCAGAGCCAGACATCCTTTCTTAGATATGGGACCCAAATGTCTTAAAGACAAAACCCATGATTGTCCTTTGTGTGTATTTGTGCCATTTTGCTGGATATTTGCAGCAGATTTTAAGTTATGTATTCTAATAACACATCCTCTTGCAGAAATGATAATTTTCAGCATGAATAAGCAATAACTTATGTACTCTACACACAATTAGAAATGGTCTGACAACATGGTAATGCTCAACATTGCCCTTCATATTTTAAACCCTGTCTGTAAAATATATTGGTCACATTCTGCAGAAGCACAGCAAGTCTCTGCAAACATGCTTGCCTGAGCTGGCAGGAAACACCTGGCATTGTGGTGTTTACTGGGCTTATCTCTAAATTCTCTTACCCTTTGATTTACCAAAATGTACAAAAAATTTAGAGATAAGTGCGGTACCTATGTCCACAGTACACTGTGCTTTGATTTGGAAAATTTTGGATCCATGTTCTATTCCAGAACCTTAATTCAAAATGCTTTGGTCTGCAGAAGGGTCTTGACCCAAGATGTCACCTATTCCTTTTCTCCAGAGATGCTGCCTGACCTGCTGAATTACTCCAGTTTCTTGCATTGTCTTTGATTTAAAGTAAATCAACATCTGCAGTTCCTCCCAACACATTTTGTCTGCTCCACTGCAACATCTTCTCAAGGTTAGCCTACTTTGACGATGTTTTCCTCCTCTCACCAATGAGACTTCTGCAGCGCTCTATTTTACTGCACACCCTCTTTGATCTCTCCTCCTCCCTACACATCTGACTGACCCTATATATTCCCCTCATGATCTTACACATCTCTACAACATCACCCCTTTTACTAGTTTTTCATTTTTAGGTGACCTCTTGACTCCCCCCACCCCCATCCTCTCTTTTCAGCTGCTTCCCTCCTCAGTGCCTCACCTGGTCTCCCACCTATTCCCCCACTACCCCCCCCCCCCCCCCCCACACACACACAACAAAACGAATTATTCTCTTAGCCAAGTATTTCCAGTGCAATTAAAACACCAGATGATAGGATTTCACTTCTGAAGAAGGGTCTCAACCCGAAAAGTCACCCATTCCTTCTCTCGAGTGTTGCTGCCATTCCCGCTGAGTTACTCCAGCATTCTGTGTCTATCGGTGTTAATGGAACTCAGCTAGCCAGGTAACATCTGCGGAGGGAAATGGACAGCCTATGTTTTGGTTCAACCCAAATGAATGCTTCCTGGCCTGCTGAGTTCCTCTGGAGCTTTTCTTTCCCACCCCAAGATCCAGCACATGCAGACCCTTGTGTCTCTGTATAAACCAGTGAGCTCTAGTAATAGAAATCAACCACTGATCACAATGTGGAAGGGCAGGAGAGATCAGGCTGAGTTTCTAATCCAATCTGAATTAGTGACCGGCCTGTGAACAGGTGACTAGCCTGTGACAAGTGGTGTGCCTCAGTGTTCACTGCTGGGCCCATCGCTGTTTGTCATCTACATCAACGATTTGTATGAGAACATACATGGCATGATTAGCAAATTTTCAGATGAAACAAAAGTGGGTGGTGTTGTAGATAGTGAAGATGGTTGTCAAATATTGCAGCAGGATCTTGATCAGTTCTGCAAGTGGGCTGATGGAATTTACCTCACTAGAGTCCCTCGGACTATCTTTGATTGGACTTACTGGACTTTATCTTACACTAAACGTTATTCATGTTATTCCCTTCATCGTGTATCTATGGGTGGCTTGGTTGTAATCATGCAGTGTCTTTCCACCGCATGGTTAGCACGCAACAAAATCTTTCCACAGTACCTCATTAGGCTAGAAATAGTATTGGGTAGGCTAATGGGACTGAAGGATGATAAATCCCCTGGGCCTGATGGTCTTCATCCCAGGGTCCTCAGGGAGGTGGCTCTCGAAATAGCGGACGCATTGGTGATTATTTTCCAATATTCGATCAAATCAGGATCAGTTCCTGTGGATTGGAGGATAGCTAACGTTATCCCACTTTTCAAGAAAGGAGCGAGAGAGAAAACGCGGAATGACAGACCAGTTAGCCTGACTTCGGTGGTGGGAAAGATGCCGGAGTCAATTTTTAAAGAGGTAATGATGGGGCATTTGGATAGCAGTAAAAGGTTTAGTCCAAGTCAACATGGATTTATGAAAGGGAAACCATGCTTGACTAAGCTTCTGGAATTTTTTGAGGATGTGACAAGTAAAATGGATGAAGGGGTGCCAGAAGATGTATTGTATGTAAACTTTTAGAAAGCCTTTGATAAGGTCCCGCATGGGAGACTGGTGACTAAAATTAGAGCACATGGTATTGGGGGTAGGGTGTTGACATGGATAGAACATTGGTTGGCAGACAGGAAGCAAAGAGTAGGAGTGAACGGGTCCTTTTAAGATTGGCAGGCAGTGGCAAGTGTGGTGCCGCAAGGCTCGATATTGGGGTCGCAACTGTTTACCATATATATTAATGAGTTGGAAGAGGAAATTAGGAGCAACACTAGCAAGTTTGCGAATGACACAAAGCTGGGTGGCAGTGTGAACTGTGAAGAGGATGTTAGGAGGCTACAGGGAGACCTGGACAGGTTGAGTGAATGGGCAGATGCGTGGCAGATGCAGTATAATATAGATAAATGTGAGGTTATCCACTTTGGCGGCAAAAATAAGGGGGCAGATTATTATCTCAATGAGGTTAGGTTAGGCAGGGAGGAGGTGCAGCAACACCTGGGCATCCTTGTACACCTGTCACTGAAAGTTGGCGTGCAGGTACAGCAGGCAGTGAAGAAAACTAGTGGAATGTTGGCCTTCATAACAAGAGGATTTCAGTACAGGAGTAAAGAGGTTCTTCTGCTGTTGTATAGGGCTCTGGTGAGACAACATTTGGAGTATTGTGTCCAGTTTTGATCTCCGAATTTGAGAAAGGACATGCTAGTGATTGAGGCAGTGCAGAATAGGTTCACGAGATTGATCCCTGGGATGGCGGGACTGTCATATGAGGAAAGATTATAAAGACTAGGCTTGTATTCACTGGAGTTTAGAAGGCTGAGTTTCGATGCACTGACCAGTGATCCCTGCATATTAACACCATCCTCCACACACTGGGAACAATTTACCCATACCAATCCAATTAACCTACAAATCTGTATGTCTTTGGAGTGTGGGAAGAAACCGATATCTCAGAGAAGACCCACACGGTCACGGGGGAACGTGCAAACTCTGTAGAGACAGCAACCCCCCTAGTCAGTATCGAACCCAGGTCTCTGGCACTGTAAGGCAGCAACTCTACTGCTGCATCACCATGCCTCCTCTGCCTTCGCATGCCACTCCTCTTCTCTACTAAACTGACACCCTTTTGTCTCCTGTTCATCAGCAGTCTTTGTCCACCCATCTGCCAATCAAAACCCCGGTTGCCTGTATCCACCTATCACTTGTGCAGGAAGGAACTACAGGTGGTGGTTGAAACCGAAGATAGACACAAAAAGTTGGAGTAACTCAACGGGTCAGGCAGCATCTGCAAATTCCCCAACAACGTTGTCATTCAAACCGTTAATGTATGTGATAACCCCAGGCGGCACAGCTCGGACCCTTGCGGCTCACCATTGGCCACAGATTTCCAATCAGAAAAACAACCCTCCACAAGCAGGGCCGGCCTTCAACCGATTGGACCGATTTCAGCCTGCTGAGTTACTTCAGCTTTTGTCTATCCTCAATTTCAGAGTTAAATAAAATTTCTCATGCGGGGCTTATAGCGTCTACCCCCCCCCCCCCCCCCCCCCACCCTTCCTGCCCAACCCCAGCCTCACGGACCTCAGCATGCCCCTAGTTCTTAAAACCCATTTCCATCACTGATTGCAATATATATGGAATACCACGTTGCAGGTTCTGCGGAGATTTTGATTATATTGAGTGGATGTTTCTAGATTAATTAATGAGATTTAAACATTAAATTCCTTCCATCTGGCATATAAATTCGTGACAGTGAGATTTTAAAATCCTGTTATATTGTGAATGCTTGTGTGACTGGGATTAGTTTGTTATTTGGATACTTAGGATATTTTTTTTAATTATCTTTTACTTAAGAAATGGATTCTACAGGACATTGTTAATGGGGAATGTAGTGGGCAGAAAGGCATGTCATTCGTGGTTTGAAGAGCAACAACTTGTCGTTTACAATGCCAAAATTGAAAAGTTGAGGAAAAACAAGGTGTACAAAGTTGTTTATTGGTTACAATCTGAGGAGAATGATGATGCTACTGATCATGATAAGCCAATGTAACAGCTAGCAACTGATCTTCTCCATAAATACCTGGTCTATTGCTAGAAATTGTAATTTATTTACGTATCTGTTACGGACTTACAGCATATAATACAATAATATTAAAGTTCTGATCTTCAGAATATCACATTTTTGAATTTTCAAGGCAGTCTAGGTGTGTATTACTATTTCTGGGTGTGTAATTAGATACAATTAGGTAATTAACTAACTGTGTGCTTTAATTTCAGGTCATTCGGTAAGATGTTTTATATTTGTTTCAGAACGCGTCGATCTATAATAACTGAAAATTTCATTCAGTTCTCTTAATTTTCAAGAAAGCTTTTGACTATCCTCCATCACAGCTTTTGTATTAACTCAATGGAAAAGCATTAGGGAACAAGATGCTAATTTGCGAGTGTGAAAATGGCCATAACTTTATAATACTGAAGATATGAAAGTGAATTAGGTGTTAAATTAAACTTCCATTTATGCTTTATCTAATGGGATAAATTGCAGACTTGATTTTTTAAATCTCAAAAATTTGGAACATTGCTAGAAAATGTACCTGCATCTTGGAGGCCGAAGGTTAAATTGTTAGCCAAGAAAGAAAGACATCGTTATCCCTCAGTACAGCAACATCAAGAACGATGTTGCTGTACTGAGGGATAGCCAAGTCTATCCCTTATTGCTAGCAGCTGATGGGAAGCGGCTTTAAAAGGAAATTGCAGCTGGGGTGGGAGGAGTTCCTTTCATAGCGTGTGGGCAGTCTGTCCAGGGGTAAAGTTGTGGGGAGGTCAGGAGCATTGAGAAGGAAGGGATCGGGGATCATGCCAGCATCCAGCTCAAGAGCGGGTCAGTGGGTGATGGATAAAAGGACAGCGGGCGGTGGAGCTTACTCCATATGTCAGGGTGAGTAACCTCAATTCATCCCTTGTTCGCGCTGACACAGGAGTAAGCTCCACCACCCGCTGTGATTTAATCCATCACCCCCTGACCCACTCCGCACTATGATCATTGCTCTTGAGCTGGTCCCCTCAGTGTTCAGACGGAGAGCACTGCCAGAGGTGAGCGGGCCGGCGGAAGGCACTGAGATGGCAGTCGGTTCCGCTGTCCGGTGATGGCGGCCGCTCGTAGCCACGCGAGCTGCATCCCTCGCCGGCCACAATGCGGTGGTTCCGTGCCCGGAGCGCCGCGGCAGCAGTGAGTGAGTGAGTTACTGACCCCCTCCCTCTCAACGCTCCTGCCCTCCCCGCAACTTTACCCCTGGCCTGACTCCCCACACGCTGTGAAAGGAACCCCCCCCCCCCCACCCCAATTGGTCCCCTGAACTAGTATAGTCGTTCAATAAGATGACAACTGATTCAACATGTCCCGGTGTGCTCCCGTTTTTCCCACCATCTTTCCACCTGCCTTCATCCTTCACCACCCACCCATTCAGTAATTCAGTAAGAAGGAAATTTGGGAGCATTGGGCAAATTGCTTCCTGCCTGCCAGCCAGTTCTCTACCCACATCAACACTGAACTCCCAATACAGTTCGCTTTAAGTTTGAATGCTAATCTCTTATGTGGACCTTGCAAGTCTGTAATTCTCCGTTTTCTCTCCCCTCCATTTTTAAAAAGTGGTGTTACATTAGCTACCCTCCAATCCTCAGGAACTACTCCAGAATCTAAAGAGTTTTGAAATATTATCACTAATGCATCCACTATTTCTGGGGCTACTTCCTTAAGTACTCTGGGATGCAGCCTATATGGCCCTGGGGATTTATCGGCCTTTAATCCATTCAATTTACCTAACACCACTTAGCGGCTAACCTGGATTTCACTCAGTTCCTCCATCTCATTTCACCCCCGGTCCCCTGCTATTTCCGACAGATTATTTATGTCTTTCTTAGTGAAGACAGAACCAAAGTAGTCATTCAATTGGTCTGCCATGTCCTAGTTCCCCATGATCAATTCACCAGTTTCTGACTGTAAGGGACCTACAATTATTTTAACTAACCTTTTTCGCTTCACATATCCATAAAAACATTTGCAGACCGTTTTTATGTTCTCTGTCAGTTTTCTTTCATAATCTATTTTCCCTTTCCTAATTAAGCACTTTGTCCTCCTCTGCTGGACTCTGAATTTCTCCCAGTCCTCTGGTAGGCTGCTTTTTCTGGCTAATTTGTATGCTTCATCTTTAGTTTTGATACTATCCCTGATTTCCCTTGTTATCCATGGATGCACAATCTTCCCTGATTTATTCTTTTGCCAAACTGGGTGAACAATTGCAGTTCATCCATGCAGTCTTTAAATGCCTTTCATTGCATATCCACCATCAACCCTAGAAGAACCACTTGCCAGTCTATCTTGGCCAATTCACGTCTCATACCCTCAAAGTTACCTTTCTGTAAGTTCAGAACACTTGTTTCTGAATTAACAATGTCACTCTCCATCCTATTGAGGAACTCAACCATATTATGGTCAGTCTTGCCCAAGACTGCTAACCAACCCTTCCTCATTACTAAGTACCCAGTCTAGAATGGCCTGCTCTCTCGTTGGTTCCTCTACATGTTGGTTTAGAAAACTATCCCACATACATTCCAAGAAATCCTCTTCCTCAGCACCCCTGCCAATTTGATTCACCCAATCTATATGTAGAGTGAAGTCACCCATTATAACTGTTTTACCTTTGTTGCACGCATTTCCAATTTCATGTTTGATGCCATCCCCAACTCCACTACTACTGTTAGGTGGCCTGTATACAACTCCCACTAGCGTTTTATGCCCCTTATTGTTTCCACATCCTCCAAGCTAATGTCCTTCCTTTCTATTGCGTTAATCTCCTCTCTAACCAGCAATGCTACTCCACCTCCTTTTCCTTTCTGTCTATCCCTCCTGAATATTGAATATCCCTGCATGTTCAGCTGCCAGCCTTGGTCACCCTGGAGCCATGTCACCGTGATCCCAACTATATCATATTCATTAATAACTATCTGCACATTCAACTCATCCATCTTATTACAAATGTTCCTTGCATTGAGACACAAAGCCTTCAGGCTTGTTTTTACAACACTCTTACCCCTTATAGAATGATGTTGAAAAGTGGCCCTTTTTGATTTTTGCCCTGGATTTTTCTGCCTGCCACTTTTACTCTTCACTTTGCTACCTACTGCTTCTACCTTCATTTTACATCCCTCTGTCTCTCTGCTCATGCTCCCATCCCCCTGCCACATTAGTTTAAATCCTCCCTGACAGCACTAGCAAACACTCCCCCAAGGACACTGGTTCCCTTCAAGCCCAGGTGCAGACCATCCTGTTTGTACTGGTCCCACCTCCCCCAGAACTGGTTCCAATGCTCGAGAAATTTGAACCCTCCCCCTTGTACCATTTTTCAAGCCACGTATTCATCTGCAATATCCTCCTATTTCTACTCTGACTAGCTCGTGGCAGTGGTAGGAGTCCAGAGATTATTACCTTTGAAGTCCTACTTTTAAGTTTACCTCTCAGCTCTCCAAATTCGCCTTGTAGGACCTCATTCTGTTTAATGTTTAAGAAACAGTTAGACAAGTGCATGGATAGGTCAGGTTGGGAGGGGAATGGGCCAAACACAGGCAGGTGGGACTAGTGTAGATGGGAAATGTTGGTCAGAATGGGAAGTTGGGCCAAAGGGCCTGTTTCCATGCTGTGTGACTCTATGACTTCCCAACAGTTTCTCGTCCAGCATTCATTACTCATTTTGTCGTCTCTTTTGCTTGCAGCCAATTTGAATTGGTGACAGCGACTAGAACATTCTACATTCAGGTAATTCGGTCAAAAATATTTAAACATTTCACTCTGTTTGCATCCAAGAAGATTTACCGGAATGTTGCAGGGACGAGAGGGCCTAGGCTGCAGGGAGAGGTCGGGCAGGCTGGGACTTTATTCCTTGGAGTGCAGGAGGATGAGGGGTGATCTTATACAGGTGTATAAGATCATGAGGGGAATAGACTGTATGAATGAAAAGAGTCTTAGGATAGGGGAATCAAGAACCAGAGGACATAGGTTTAAGGTGATAGGCCAAAATTGAATAGGGGCCAGAGGGGCACCATTTAAACTGTCATATGTATATGAAACGAGCTGCCAGAGGAGGTAGTTGAGGAAGGAACCAGAACAGCATTTAAAAAGACATTTGGACGTGAATCGGAAAGGTTTAGAGGGGTTTGGGCGAATCACCAGCGTGTGTTCCTGGACCTGAGTTCGATCCTGACTACAGGTGCTGTCTGTGGAGTTTGTACGTTCTCTCTGTGACCGCCTGGGTTTTCTCCGGGTGCTCGGGTTTCCTCCCACACTCCAAAGATGTAGAGGTTTGTAGGTTAACTAGCTTTGGTAAAATTGTAAACTGTCCCCATTGTGTATGATAGTGTTATTGTACGGAGTGATCGCTGGTCGGCGCGGGCTCAGTGGGCTGAAGGACCTGTTTCCGTGCTGTGTGAGGAACGGATAACCAATCATTAAGTGAAGATAGATGCAAAAAGCTGGAGTAACTCAGCGGGACAGGCAGCACCTCTCGAGAGAAGGAATGGATGACATTTCGGGTTGAGACCCTTCTTCAGACTGGACAGCGATAAGGGAAACGAGAGATATAGACGATGATGTGGAGAGATAAAAAAACCATGAATGAAAGATATGCAAAATGCTGACGATGATAAAGGACTGTATGTAAGGTGAAAATGAGAAGATAGTGCAACTTGGGTGGGGGATGGATAGAGGGAGAGGGAATGCCAGGGCTACCTCAAGTGAGATAAATCAATATTCATTCCACTGGGCTGTAAGCTGCCCAAGCGAAATATGAGATGCTGTTCCTCCAATTTGCATTTAGCCTCACTCTGACAATGGAGGAGACCTAGGACAGAAAGGTCAGTGTGGGAATGGGAAGGAGAATTAATGTGTTTAGCAACCTGGAGATCAGGTTGGTTCAGGCGGGCTGAGTGAAGGTGTTCTGCAAAGCGATCGCCCATGTATAAGAGTCCACATCTTGAGCAGCGGATGCAGTAGATGAGGTTGGAGGAGGTGCAAGTGAACCTCTTGCCTCATCTGAAGGTGGGCAGCTTAGCTCAGTGATACAGGAGGGGACGGCAGGGCACCGCCGCACAGTGGCCAACAGGCAGTCCTGCAGAACATGGTCTGTAATATCACCATGCCACCAGCAGGTAGCACTGCTGTACAACAGCAGGGGGCAATGGATTCTGCAAAGCCATGCTGAATCTTTCCAGAGATGGACACAGAAAGATGGAGTAACTCAGCGGGTCAGACAACATCTCTGGAGAAAAGGAATAGGTGAGATTTCGGGTCGAGAGAATGGGGTTACTTGAAGTTACAGAAGTAACCCTTGCGTCCCCTCTCACCCCGTTCCTCCCCCACCCAAGTCGTACCAGCTTCAAAGACGTCTTGTTGAGTAGAGACAGCACCCGTAGTCAGGATCGAACCCAGGTCTCTGGCGCTGCAAGCACTGTAAGGCAGCAACTCTGCCGCTACGCCACCATGCTGTAAATAAAGTTAGTTCCATAAATTAAAAAAACTCAATATAGTGCAAAACAAACAAAACAAAAACATCTTTGGGCGTTTGGCCAACCTATCGCATAATGGCAACATTCAAACTCGACTCTGCAGAAGGATTGAGACACATTTAGCACCAATGACCAGGATTGTTTAGTTCAGTTTAGTTTAGAGATGCAACATGGTGACAGGCCCATCGGCCCACCGAGTCCACGCCGACCATCGATCGCCCGTATACTTGGTCTTCGTTATCCCACTTTCACATTTTACACACAAATTCCCGAAGCCAATTAACCTACAAGCCTGTACGTACTTGGAGTGTGGGAGGAAACCGGAGCATCCGGAGGAAACCCACACAAGTCACAGAGAGGACGTACAAACTCCATACAGCCAACACCTGCAGTCAGGTGCGAACCCGGTTCTCTGGCACTTTGAGGCTGCAACTCTGCCGCTGTGAGAGACTCGATTTTCCAAGCAGGCCTTGGAGGGTGAAAGGATTGTGACTTTGGGTGCTGTCTGTAGGGAGTTTGTTCTTTCTCCCCGTGACCTGCGTGGGTTTTCTCCGGGTGCTCCAGTTTCTTCCCACACTCAAAAAGTGTACAGGTTGGCTCGGCAAAATTATACATTGTCCCTAATGTGTGTAGGATGGTCAGCGCAGAATCGGTGGGCCAAAGGGCAGCTTACAACCCAGCAGTGTGTCCATCTTCGGTATAAATGTTGATTTCTCTAACATCGAGTAACCCTTGCATCCCCTCTCTCCATCTCTCCCCACCCAAGTCCTTGTGATAATATCAGTCATCTTGTTGAGCTTCGTTGTCTGCAACTGGTTTTCACCCAGCCCACAGCTAACAATGGACTGTTTCTTTTATCATCGTTACTATTTGGCATATCTTTCATTCTAAATCTCTCTATATCACTGTCTATATCTCTTGTTCCCATCTCCACTCCGTCTGAAGAAGGGTCTCGACTCGAAATGCCACCTATTCCTTTTCTCCAGAGATGCTGTCCGACCTGCTGAGTTACTCCACCTTTTTGTGTCTATCTATCTTCGGTTTAGAACCAGCATCTGCAGTTTCTTCGCACACATTACCCCTAAATCTTTTCGTATAGGTACATTTAATTTTTTTTTTGCATGCAGATCAGTGAGAATATTGCCATACATAAGTACAATCTCTGATTAAGTACAGGATGCATAGAAAGTAATATGTCTCGACCCGAAACGTCACCCATTCCTTCTCTCCAGAGGTGCAGTCTGTCCCGCTGAGTTACTCCAGCATGTTGTGTCTATCGTCAGTTGAGACTAGTACGATGGCCGTCTTGTGCTTGGTTTAAACAGGCCGACTGTCCCACGGTGATGGACAGCAAGTCAACCAGGCATTTAAAGGCAGTCAACCAGGCATTTAAGCTACAGAAGGTTCCAAGCAATGCCACAGTAGGAACCTCTGCACATGGAGCATTGAACAGCGCAGCACAGGAACAGGCCCTTCGGTCCACAATGTATGTGCTGGACCTCAAACAAAAGCTAAACTGATCTCATCCGCCTGCATATGAATTCATTTCCCTCCAGACCACTAGTTATTGAAAACACCGCTTCACATGGGAGTCAAATTAAGGATAGTACAACATAGTGCATTATTGCCTGCTTCCACAGCACTACAGGTGGATAAGCAGTGAGTGTGGAGATTGGAGCAGCTGGGCTTGTACACTCTGGAGTTTAGAAGAATGAGAGGGAATCTCATTGAACCATATAAGATTGTTATGGGCTTGGACACACTAGAGGCAGGAAACATGTTCCTGATGTTGGGGGAGTCCAGAACCATGGGCCACAGTTTAAGAATAAGAAGTAAGCCATTTAGAATGGAGATGAGGAAACACTTCTTCTCACAGAGTGGTGAGTCTGTGGAATTCTCTGCCTCTGAGGGCTGTGGAGGCAGGTTCTCTGGATGCTTTCAAGAGAGAGCTAGATAGGGCTCTTAAAAATAGCGGAGTCAGGGGATATGGGGAGAAGGCAGGAACGGGGTACTGATTGGGGATGATCAGCCATGATCACATTGAATGGTGGTGCTGGCTCGAAGCTCCTGCACCTATTGTCTATTGTCTATTGAGATGGAAAGATGATTTATTAATGTGAATTGCCTCATACACATCCCGTGTGTGTGTGTGTGTGTGTGTGTGTGTCTGGATGGGCCTTGCTTTATTCATTCCAGGCCCTTTGAAGTTTCTGCGGTTTTTATTTTATTGCTGTTTTTTCCTGCCAAAATAATGTTTTAAATTAGTTTTTTAATGGGACTTGGGGGGAAAAAACCATAAACATGGTTTTGCCTCTCGGCTTAAAAATCCACCACGCTTCTACGGACCCTGCACAGCTGCAGTTTGCTTCATTATATTATTATACAGCATGTAAACTGGCCCTTCAGCCCAACTTGCCCATGCAGACCCAGATGTTCCATCTACACTAGCCCTGCTTGCCCACATTTAGCCTGTATCCTTCTAAACCTTTCCTGTCCATTCTGCTTGAATATCTTTGCATGGGACACTGACACACTATCTTTAGACTTTACTTTAGACTTTTGAGATACAGCGCGGAAACAGGCCCTTCGGCCCACTGTGTTCATGCCCACCAGCGATCACCCCATGCACGAGCATTATCCTACGCACTAGGGACAATTTACAATTTACAGAAGCCAATTAACCTGCAAATCTGCACCTCTTTGGAGGGTGGGAGGAAACTGGAGCACCCAGAGAAAACCCACACAGTCACAGGGAGAACCTCCGTACAGACAGCACCCGTAGTCAGGATTGAACCCAGGTCTCTGGCGCTGTGAGGCAGCAACTCTACTGCTGCGCCACTGCACTGTCCTGTGAGGCAGAGTCAGGAGCAGGAGACGCAAGGAACTGCAGATGCTGAAATTTTGAGCCAAAGGCAAAAGTGCTGGAGGAATTCAGCGGGTCAGGCATCACCTGTGGAAGGAATGGTCAGGAGACAGACATGGAGCATAGAACAGTACAGCACAAGAACAGGCCCTTCGGCCCACGGTGTCTGTGCTGCACATGATGCCAAGACCAACTCTTATCTACCTGCGTTTAATCCATATCCCTCCATTCCCTGCCTATTACATTTTTATTATTATTTATTGAAGCGTTGAAAACATTAGCGACGCAGTGGTGCTGGTTTCCGACGGGCACGGTGACGGATGCACCACACATCTCTGTCCACCGTGCAGCTGGCAAGCTCTACACATGCGTCTTCCATCACCGTCTTCAGCGTTGGCCGTCTCAGGTCACGTCTTCCATGGGTGGGTTCCCACAGCACAACCTTGTTTGCTGGCATTGCTGGGTGGCGGTGGCGGTGACCAGCGAGCCTCATCCTTCTCCACCTGATCTTCTCGGCCAGTGGTGGAATCTCCCCATCGAGCAGGGCGCTGGTGATGTGGTCCCTCCAACTGACATTTTGAACGTTTCTGAATGTTCGGGTAAAGGTACCATCGAGAGACTTGGACAGTGCTTGAGTGAGAGTCCGTGCCTCACACCCATACAGTAATGTGGTCTCTACAATTGCATGGAACAATCTCAGTTTGAGACCCTTAGATATCCGAGACGTCCAGATTTTCCCCATGTAATTGGGGGATTTACATACCCTAATGGAAAGCCCTATATGTTTGCCTGTCCTAAAGGCTCTGAAACGCCACTATCATATCTGCCTCAACAATTCCAGGTTGTTCCAGGCACCCACCACCCTCAGTATAAAAAAGAGTTGCCCCTCACAACTCTTTCAAACTTTACCCCTCTTACCTTAAAGTAATGCCCTCTAGACTTTGGCATTTGCACCCTGGTGGAAAGGGTTCTGACTGTCTACCCTATCTATGCCTCCCAACAACCTCTCACATTCCAGAGAAAGCAATCCAAGTCTGTCCAACCTTTCCCTGTAGCTAAACCCCCCTAATCCAGCCTGCATCCTGGTAAACCTCGGCACCCTCTCCAAAACCTACACACCCTTCCTGTAATGGGGCGACATGAACTGCACATCATTCTCCAAATGCCTTCAATAAAGCAGCGTCATGAATTCCTCACCCTTATACTCAACGCACCAAACTATGAAAGTTAGCATAGAAACATAGAAACATCCAAAATAGGGGCAGGGGTAGGCCATTCGGCCCTTGAAGCCAGCAGCTCAATTCAATATGATCATGGCTGATCATCCTAAATCAATGCCCCACTCCTGCTTTCTCCACATATCCCTTGATACCGTTAGCCCTACGAGCTATATCTAACTCTCTTGAAAACATCCAGTGAATTGGCCTCCACTGCCTTCTGTGACAGAGAATTCCACAGATTCACAACTCTCTGGGTGAAAAGGTATTTCCTCATCTGTTCCAAATTGCCTGTCCCTTATTCTTAAACTGTGACCCCTGGTTCTGGACTCCCCCAACATCGGGAACTATTTTTCCTGCATCTAGCCTGTACAATCCCTGAAGATTTTTTTTGTTTCTATACGATCCCCTGTCATCCTTCTAAATCCCAGTGAATACAAACAATCTTTCATGGACATTTGTCAGTCCCGCCATCCTGGGAATTAACCTGGTGAACCTACGCTGCACTCCCTCAATAGCAAGAATAGTAAGGGGTTGGACAAGCTAGATGCTGGAAGATTGTTCCCGATGTTGGGGGAGTCCAGAACAAGGGGTCACAGTCTAAAGATAAGAGGGAATTCCTTTAGGACAGAGATGAGGAAAACATTCTTTACACAGAGACTAGTGAGTCTCTGGAATTCTCTGCCACAGAAGGTAGTTGAGGCCAGTTCATTGGGTATATTTAAGAGGGCGTTAGATGTGGCACTTGCGGCTAAAGGAATCAGGGGGTATGGAGAGAAGGCAGGTACGGGATACTGAGTTGGATGATCAGCCATGATCACATTGAATGGCGGTGCAGGCTCGAAGGGCCGAATGGCCTACTCCTGCACCAATTTTTCTATGTTTCTCTGTTTCTATGAATGCCCTTCCTCAAATTAAGAGATTAAACCTGCACACAATACTCCAGGTGTGGTCGCACCAGGGCCCTGTACAACTGCAGTAGGATCTCCTTGCTCCTAAACTCAAATCCTCTCGCTATGAAGGCCAACATGCCATTAGCTTTCTTCACTGCCTGCTGTACCTGCATGCTTACTTTCAGTGACTGATGTACAAGGACACCCAGGTCTCGTTGCACCTCCCCTTTTTCTAATCTGACCATTCAGATTCCCATCTCCTCTTCTCTCAGTTTTACGCAGACACTGCTCCCTCTGTAACTCCCTGGTCCATTCGTCCCTTCCCACCCAAACCACCCCCTCCCCGGTACTTTCCCTTGCAACCACAGGAAATGCTACACTTGTCGCTTTCCCTCTCCCTTCACTCCATCCAAGGACCTAAACAGTCTTTCCAGGTGCGGCAGAGGTTCACCTGCACCTCCAACCTCAGTTATCGCTGCTGTAGGTGTCACCTGCTCTACATCAGTGAGACCAAGCGTAGGCTCGGCGATCGCTTCGCCCAACACCTCCGCTCAGTTCGCAATAGCCAACCTGATCTCCCGGTGGCTCAGCACTTCAACTCCCCCTTCCATTCCGAATCCGACCTTTCTGTCCTGGGCCTCCTCCATGGCAAGGGTGGGTTCCACCACAAATTGGAGTAGCAGCACCTCATATTTCGCTTGTGTTGTCTACACCCCAGTGGTATGAACGTTGACTTCTCCAATTTCAAGTAGTCCTTACTTTCTCCCTCTTTCCCCTCCCCTTCCTAGCTCCCCCACAGCCCACTGTCTCCGCCTCTTCCTTTCTTCTTCCCACACTCCCCACATCAGTCTGAGTAAGGGTCTTGACCCGAAACGTCACCTATTCCTTTGCTCCATAGATGCTGCCTCACCTGCTGAGTTTCTCCAGCATTTTTGTCTACCTTTGATTTTTCCAGCATCTGCAGTTCCTTCCGACACAAGGCATCCATTGATCCCACTGTTCCTGCCCCATATATACCTCATCCCACCAGCACAAAAAAACGGTGGCTGGCCTGTTTGCCAGAAAGATGCTTTGCTTACTCAACCAGTCAGCTGAGAAAGGGAGGAACTGCCCATGGTGATTAGTCACTAACCCACCGACTGAGGTGCCAGGGAGTGAGTCAGAGCGGGGCTGCAGCTTCTCGGTGGAACTGAATTAACCCTCACCGATCCTTGAGGGTTAGGGTGAGGTGGAGCAGCGTCCCCCAACTTGTGGTTTAGTTTGAACCAAAGATAGACACAAAATGCTGGGGCAACTCAGCGGGACAGGCAGCATCTCTGGAGAAAAGGAATGGGTGGCGTTTTTGGCCAAGATTCTCGACGTGAAACGTCACTCATTCCTTCTCTCCAGAGTTGCTGCCTGTCCCCCTGTATATTCTCCTCAGTAAAGTGTAGAATAGGGTTCATGTGCGCGGACCGCTGGTTGGCACGGACTTCGGCCCATCCAGTCTGCACCAGCCAGCGATCCCCGCACATTAACACTCTCCTACACTCGGGACCACTAACATATACACCAAGCCAATTAACCCACACATCTGAACGTCTTTGGAGGAAACCGGAATTCTCGGAGAATTGGAGTGCTGAAGAGGCGTTTAGACGGGCACATGGATATGCGAGGAGCGGACGTATATGGATCACGTGCAGGCAGAGGAGAACAGTTTAGCTCGGCATCTTGTTCAGCACGGACATCGTGGGCCGAATGGCCTGTTCCTGTGCTGTACAGATCTGCATAAGAGCTTCAAAATTGTTTTTGTAACATTTTTGGGGGGTGGGGGGTTGGTGTGCAGAAGAGAGATGGCGGAGAGATGATGATATTTCAATGATGCTTTATTGTCCAATACTGTACCCAGGTCGAGTGAAATGCTTCGTTCGACCAGACAACACACAAAGTGCCGCCACGTTTCTGGCACCGACAAAGCATTAAAAAAAATCTCCAGCGTGTAACAAATTCCTGCAGGCTTCTGTTCAGTGGTCTTGGTTTAGGATTACGAGAATGATCCCGGGGATGGTTGGGTAGGTTTTGAAGGCTCGGGGCCTGTACTCGCTGGAGTTTAGAAGGATGAGGTGCAAATACATTGAAGCCCACCGAATAATGAAATTCCTGGATAGAGTGGAAATGGGGAGGATGTTTCCAGTAGTGAGAGAAAAAACCAAGAGGGCACAAACTCAGAATAAAAGGCGGGGCGGCTGCCTCACAGCGCTGGAGACCCGGGCTCCATCCTGATCTTGGGTGCTGTCTGTGTGGAGTTTGCAAGTTCTCCCCATGATCGCTTTATTTTCCCATGAGTGCTTCATTCGCCTCCTACTTTGTGTACGTTTCAGTCCATTGTGTGAATGTACCACTGATTACTGATATCCACTATCTCTTCAAGTTTAATTATTAAGTTTGGACACAGCACGCTAATAGGCCCTTCGGCCCATCAAGACCGCACTGACTCCCGCACACCAACACTATCCCACACGCACCAGGGACGATGTACAATTATACTCCACCAATTAACCTACAAACCTGTAGGAGTGTGGGTGGAAACCGGAGATCCCGGAGAAAACCCATGCAGATCACGAGGAGAACTTACAAACTGCGTACAGACAGCGCCCAACTCTACTGCTGCACCACCGTGCCGCCCTTATCTACACTCTTGTTCATTCCTTGTTTGCCCGGCTACTCAATGCCAAAGTTAGTTAGATTAATTTATTGTCACGTGTGCTGTGAAAAGCTTTTGTTGCGTGCTGACGATACGATAGAACTTTATTTATCCCAGCAGGGAAACGGATCCCCAGATCCCCCTAAACCTATTCTATCCATGTACCTGTCTAAATGCCTCTGAAACATTGCAATAGTTCCTGCCTCGACTACCTCCTCTGGCAGCTCGTTCCATGAGCTCACCACCCTTTGTGTGAAATAGTTACCCCTCAGGTACCTATTAAATTTCCCCTCCTCATCTTAAACTTTGTCATAAGTTCATAAGTTCTAGGAGCAGAATAAGGCCATTCGGCCCATCAAGTCAACTCTGCCATTCAATCATGGCTGATCTATCTTTCCCGCTCAACCCCATTCCCCTGCCTTCGCCACATATCCCCTGATACCCTTGCTGGTCAAAAATCCATCAATCTCCTACTTAAAAAATATCCATTGACTTGACCTCTGGTTCTCAATTCCCCTACTTGTGTGGGTGGCATGGTGGCACAGCGGTAGAGTTGCTGCCTCATAGTGCCAGAGACCCGGGTTCGACCCTGACCACGGTTGCTGTCTGCACTGAGATTGTTCCTTCTTCACGTGACCTGCGTGGGTTTTCTCCGGGTGCTCCGTTTTCCTCCCACACTACAAAGACGAACAAGTTTGTAGGTTAATTGACTTCAGGAAAGTTGTAAATTGTCTCTAGTGTGCAGATGGATACTACAGACAATTTGGCTGAAGGGCCTGTTTCCGTGCTGGATCTCCGGGTTAAAGACTCCAGATGAATTCCAGTTGTAGGAAATATCTTGAGTTGTGTGGAATCTGGAATCAATCGGAAAGTGGAGAGAAAGTTCCACCACATCCCTAAGCTGTATCAATGCTAGTCTGACTTTGGGGAAACAGAAGATGAATCATCACCACAATGAAGGAATAGATGAAACACACATCATAGTTTGCATCAGTTAAGTCTCTCCAAACTCTTTCCAAAACACCTATTCTGCAGCCTAGACTTTAAGCTGGTGACCATCTTCTTCAGACAGAAGAAGGGTCTCGACCTGAAACGTCACCCATTCCTTCTCTCCAGAGATGCTGCCAGACCCGCTGAGTTACTCCAGCTTTTCAAGAGTTCAAGAGAGTTTTAATGTCATATTTTTGTTTTATGTCTATCTTTGATTTAAGGCAGCATCTGCAGTTTCTGCCTACACATGGAGGCCATTCAGTCCATCTAATCTTTCCTGGCTCACTGGAAGAGCGACCCTCTGAGTCCTTCTTTGCTAGCTTTGCCGTGGAATGGTGATTTTAGTTTTAGTTTTAGTAAACGTTTAGTTTAGAGACGCACCGTGGAAACAGGCCCTTCGGCCCACCGAGTCCGCGCCGACCAGTAATCCTCCTTCCTGTATTCACACGATATCCTACACACACTCCGGGCAACTTATAATTTTACCGAAGCTAATTGACCTACAAACATGTTTGTCTTTGAAGGAAACCGGAGCATCCGGAGAAAACCCACACAACACCCGTAGTCAGGATGGAACCCGGGTCTCTGGCGCTGTGAGACTGCAACTCCACTGCTGCGCCACCGGGCCACTAACACTATGCCCACGAGTTTTATTCGGAAGATTTAACCCAAGTTTTTCATCGACCGAAAAATCAAGACCCATAACTGATTTTGCAAACTGTCAGTTTCAGGGAATTCATTGGTGAGTTTCGGGAAAGAATTTAAGCCAATTCTAGGACGTTTCCAGGAATCCACCACTCGAGTCTGGCAGGAGCAGTCAAAGTGGAAGCTGGTGATCATTGATGTGTCATCTTTTGGAAGCAATCCTGCGCTCGCATCCAGCACGGAACATCCTTCTGCAGCTAAAATGTGCTGGAGTAACTCAGCGGGACAGGGAACATCTCTGGAAGACATGGACAAGTGAGATCTTGGGACAGAAATTGTCTTCAGACAGGGATGCGGAGGAAGGAACTACAGATGCTGGTTTACGCCAAAGATAGACACAAAACGCTGGAGCAACTCAGCGGGACAGGCAGCATCTCTGGAGAGAAGGTATAGGAGACATTTCAGGTTGAGACCCTTCTTCAGTCTGATGTCGCCTATTCCTTTTCTCCGGAAATGCTGTCCGACCCGTTGAGTTACTTTGTGCGTTTTTTTCACAGCGTAAAATGGGTGAATGGGTGATCAATGGTCAGCATGGACCCGATGGACCGAATGGTCTGTTTCCATGCTGTATCTTTTAAATACAGTGTGCAATTTTGGTCCCCTAATTTGAGGAAGGACATTCTTGCTATTGAGGGAGTGCAGCGTAGGTTTACAAGGTTAATTCCCGGGCTGGCGAGACAGTCATATGTTGAGAGAATGGAGCAGCTGGGTTTGTACACCCTGGAGTTTAGAAGGGTGAGACGGGATCTCATTGAAACATATAAGATTGTTAAGGGTTTGGACACGCTAGAGGGGGGAAACTTGTTCCCAATGTTGGGGGAGTCCAGAACCAGGGGCCACAGTTTATGAATATGGAGTAAGCCTTTTAGAATGGAGACGAGGAAATGATTTTTCTCACAGGGAGTTCTGATTCTGTGGAATTCTCTGCCTCAGAGGGCGGTGGAGGCAGGTTCTCTGGATGCTTTCAAGAGAGAGCTAGATAGGGCTCTTAAAAAGCAGAGTCAGGGGATATGGGAAGAAGGCAGGAACAGGGTACCGATTGGGGATGATCAGCCATGATCATATTGAATGTCTGTGCTGGCTGGAAGGGCCGGATGGCCTACTCCTGCACCTATTGTCTATTGTCTATTGTCATAAATCAATTCAATCTGTCTCTTTTATGGGTCTCATTCTGAAGAAGAGTCTCGCCCCCACCCAAACGTCACCCATTCCTTTTCTCCAGCGATGCTGCCAGTCCCGCTGAGTTACTCCGACATTCTGTGTATACGATTTGTTAGCATCTGTAGTTCCTTCCTGCTCATCCTGGATGACTCCGTTGTTGTGGTGGAGGGAAGAATGAAACAGGTGGGCAAAGCCCCTCGGATACAGAACGATGGGTGGTTTCCCCAGTATGAGAGTCAGGGAGGGAAACAGGAGATATATGTGTGCATATATGTATACACGTGGGTCTATATGTATCAAACCTGATTTTTTCATAGATTATATTGTTTGCAGTGTTCTGTGTTTGCATGTTCTGTTGTGCTGCTGCAAGTAGTCATTCCATTGTTCTGCCTGGGACATATGACAATAAAGCACTCTTGCCTCTTGACTCTACCTTGGGGGCAGTCTGCGGAGCTTGCAGTGTGGACCCCCGCAGTGCCGGGGACTGGCGTTTACGAGGAACATTCTCACACGGGAAGTGTGAATGAAATCTCCGCCACTTGCATTTGCTTCCCAGCAGGGAGCAAAAAACTACTTTTAGGTTGATACTCCGACAGTGGGAAGTGCTGTCGTCAGCGGAACAGGTGGCATCCCTGGAGAAAAGGAGTTGGTGACATTTTGGGCCGAGACCCTTGTTCAGACCCACGAAGACTGAAGAAGGGTCTCGGTCCAAAACATCATCTATTACTTTTCTCCAGAGTTGCTGCCTGACCCGCTGAGTCACTCCAGCTTTTTCTGTTATATCTTCTAGTAGTTCGGCTCTAGAATGGTTTGGTTGCATGATAACAGCTGGGAAGTAACTGGAGTTGTGAATCTGGAGTTGTGCACTGTCTGCACTTGGGGCACAGGAGAATCAGACATTCCCAGTGGATAGATAGAGCGTTCAGAAACCGGATAACATTTATGCTGCAATTCATAAGATCACCAGGTCATAAGGAATAAGAGTAGAATTAGGCCAATCGGCCCATCAAGTCTACTCCACCATTCAATCATGGCTGATCTATCTCTCCCTCCTAACCCCATTCTCCTGCCTTCTCACCATAACCTCTGACACCTGTACTAATCAAAAATCTGTCTATCTCTGCCTTAAAAATATCCACTGACTTGTTGGCCTACACAGCTATCTGTGGCAAAGAATTCCACAGATTCACCACCCTCTGACTAAAGAAATTTCTCCTCTTTTCATTCCTGAAAGAACGTCCTTTAATTCTGAGGCTATGATCTCTAGTCCTGTACTCTCCCACTAGTGGAAACATCCTCTCCACATCCACTCTATCCAAGCCTTTCATTATTTCATTGAGGTCCCTGTCCTACTATGTCCAGCTGCTCTCAAACCTTGCTTTGAGGCAGTGTTCAAATTCCCCTGCTGTTTTAATGAAGGTAAGAATGTAGCAACAGGGATCACTTGGCTGAACGCTGTTCCTGAAGCGTCTATTAAAAGCAGCACTCAGCACATTTGTGAGTCAGGCTCCCTCCAGCTTTACAGAAGGTAAGGCTTGGATTTCCGTACCGCCTTTCAGAGTACCCCACAAAGCCTTGCAGGCAATGTAGTGTAATCAGTGTTAAAGAAGGAACTGCAGATGCTGGAGAATCGAGCGTTACACAAAAAGCTGGAGAAACTCAGCGGGTGCAGCAGCATCTAAGGAGCGAAGGAAGATGCTGCTGCACCCGCTGAGTTTCTCCAGCTTTTTGTGTAACCCTAGTGTAATCAGTGCTGTGATAATGACCTGGTGGCACAGAACAAGCCGCCACAGAATTTAATCAGATGATGACAATGTGATCTGTGAAGATTTTTTTCAGTCTAGTTTAGAGATGCAGCGCGGAAACAGACCAACAATATACAATTTACAGAGGCTAATCAACCTACAACCCTGCACGTCTTTAGAATGTGGGAGGAAACCGGAGCACCCGGGGAAAACCCACGTGGCCACAGGGAGAACGAACAAACTCTGTTCAGACAGCACCCGTAGTCAGGATTGAACCCGGCTCTGTGGCGCTGTGAGGCAGCAACTCTACCGCTGTGCCACCGTGCCGTCCCTGCAGTATACAGGACTCTACATCCTTGGTGAAACACGATTTCAGGATTTAGCACACCATCTCCTCTCAGAGTCTTGCCTCTCCTTGTGACACTTCATAAGTATTTCCCGGTAGACCCATAGAATATGTTGCCAATTCTCTCTCGCCAGAGATGCTGCCTGTCCCACTGAGTTACTCCAGCATTTTGTGCTGTCTTCAAAGGAAAATGTTAAGTTCAGCTCCAGCGAGCTCGGCACTTTGATTCCCAGATTTCAAAAGATCCTGTCGTCTTTTGGAAAAACATTTATCCCTGGAAGGTGTTCAGCATTTTTTCCTTCACACTCCTCGACCTCGATAATTTTGATACACTGGTTACTGTGGAGTGGCAGAGTGTGAGCTCATAAGATCATGTGATAGGAGCAGAATTAGTCCATTCTGCCCATCGAGTATACTGTACCATTCAACCGTAGCTAATTTACCTCTCCCTCTCAGCACCATTCTCCTACCTTCTCCCCAAAACCCCTGACTAATCAAGATTAATAATTAATCAAGCTGGATGGTTCAAAATGCTAGCGTAACTTAAGCGGGACAGGCAACATCTCTGGGGCACACAAAAAGCTGGAGAAACTCAGCGGGTGCAGCAGCATCTAAGGAGTGAAGGCGAAAGGCGACGTTTCGGGTTAAGACCGTTCTTCAGACTCTGGGGCACTGGCTGGGCACTTTTCAACGGCAACAGTCTCATTGCACCTGGTAGGGTTGCCACCTTTCTCAATCCCAAATAAGAGACAAAAGGTCAAAATACGGGACAAATTCCGAATGGCAATTCATTGACCGTCTCGGCCGTGGCTGGGTGAATGATGAGTTGGTTCGGTTACTGGACTGCACACAAAGCCCAGCCGGTGGGCCAGCTGAGGAGTTTTGTCCCGGGCGACATCGCGCAAAGTCCGGCCCCCGTCCAACTCATGAACCGATGATCGGCCATGAGAAAGAGGGGTGGTGTCGGCGGTAAGCGAAAGTGTGAAGGTCAGACAGCTGGCCGGGCTGCCGAACGACGGGGCCACGGGCGAGGCGCCGCTGCAGCTGCACTCCATGGGCTGCACTACATAGGTATGTTACAAAACTTACCTTGAGTAGCGCTGCAGTTCTGCTGCTCCCCGTGTGCGTGACTTTGGCGCCTTTCAGAGGGGGGTGGGCTTAAAGTGCTGTTTTTCCACAGGCAGGAAAAATCGATCAATGTCGGGCGATTTTGTTGCGGAGGAAAAATCGCTCCGACATTTCAAGAATGAAGGTATTTTTAAATTACTCTATTTATTAACTAGAGTAATTTAAAAATCACCTTCAAAAGCCGTGAGCGCCGACAACTGGAAGGATTTTGCGTAGGGGAGAAAAAAAGGTAAATAGTTTATTTTTATATTAAAAGTTGGTTTTTCGGGAGGCTTTAATAACATTTTCATGTTGCGAAATGGGGTCCCAAAAAATGTATGAACAAACAGTATTTTTCCTCCCGACTTCACCGCTAACCGCAACGTTCCAATCCATCGCATTCCACTAAAACCCACTCGCTAGTTGATTTAAATGGCCATTCATTTATATGAATCAAACACTAAATTCCTTCCATTTGGCCCAGAAATTCATGAAAATGAGATTTAAAAATTATGTTATATTGTGGATTATTGTGTGAATGTTATTTGGACACTTAGGCAATTTAAAAAAAGTTTATCTTTTCTTAAGAAATGGATAGATGTTTAGATCTACTCATTGAATTTTGTAATTAGCTACAATTAGATAACTAACTAATTATATGCTTTAATTTCAGGTAATCCAAGTAAGATTGTTTCATATTTGTTTCAGAATGCTTCAATCTATAATAACTGAAAATTTCATTGAGTTCTCTTAATTTTTTAAGAAAGTTATGGGCTTTTAACTGTTCCAGATCACAGCTTTTGAGTTAAGTCAATTGAAAGGCAATGGGGAACAAGATGCTAATTTCCAAGTATGAAAATGGCCATAACTTTCTTAATACTGAAGATATGAAAGTGAATTAGGTGTCAAATTAAACTTCTTTTTATGCTTTATCTGATGGGATAAATTGCAGACTTGATTTTTTAAATCTCAAAATTTTGTAACATTGCTACACTACGTCGGGACGGGTGAGGCGGGGCCGGACGCGGCGCTCCGACCCGACAGTCCCCTCGACCCCAGGAGTAGCAGTCAAATACGAGACAAGGGCGGTCCCGTATGGGACAAACCAATTTAGCGCAATATACGGGATGTCCCGGCTAATACGTGACAGTTGTTAACCCGAGCACCTGGACAGGGAGTCACCAGGAGAGGGGCTGCAGGCTGAGTGGACAAAGTTACTGCATGTGTTCGGAAAGATACCTGACTGATTGCAAAATCAAAACAGGACAAATTTGTTTGGTTTAGACATGCAACGTGGAATCAGGCCCTTCGGCCCACCGAGTCCTTGCCGACCAACAATCCCCGCACATTGACACACTTGGGACAATTTTTTTACATTTACATCAAGCCAATTAACCTACGAACCTGCACGTCTTTGGAGTGTGGGAGGAAACCAAAGATCTCGGGGAAAACCCACGCAGGCCACGGGGAGAACTACAAACTCCGTACAGACAGACCCGCAGTAGGGATCTAACCTGGGTCTCGGGAGCCGTGAGGCAGCAACTCTACCGCTGCACCACCGTGCAGCCATAATAATGAAATGATTTTTTGTGCGCTATTATAGTTTGTTTCTATATATATGAGAGTAAGAATATATTTCATATATATATGAAAATAAATGCAATTCACATATATTATATATATATATATATATATATATATATATGTATATAATATATGTGAATATATATATATATGTATATATATATGGCGCAAAATGCATGGTGAATTTTTGAGTATGATCTATGTATATACATAGTGCCATGCATTTTTGGATATGAATATATTTCATATTTATTGAAACTACATATATGAACATGTCAGTTTTTTTTAAATATACAGATACACGATAAAGCGAACAACGTGAATAACATTTAGTGCAAGATAAATCCAGTAAAGTCCGATCAAAGATAGGCCGAGTGTATCCAATGAGTTTGATAGGACTGCTCTCTAGTTGGTGATGGGATGGTTCAGTTGCCTGATAACAGCTGGGAAGAAACTGCCCCTGAATCTGGAGCTGTGCGTTTTCACACTTCTGTACCTTTCGCCTGATGGGAGAGGGGGGAAGAGGGAGTGGCCAGGTTGCGACCCATCCTTGATTATGCTGCTGGCCTTGCCAAGGCAGCGTGAGGTATAACTTGAGCCAATAGAAGGGAGGTTGGTTTGTGTGATGGTCTGGGCTGCAATTTCTCCCGGTCTTGGGTGAAGCTGGATTGAACCCAAACCAAGTTGTGATGCATCCCGATACAGCGTGGAAACAGGCCCTTTGGCCCACTTGACCAAGCCAAACAACAAGCCCCATCTACACTCATCCCACCTGCCTGCACGGCCTATATCCCTCTAAACCTATTCCATCCACATACCTACCCAAACGTTTTTTAAGCATGAACAAACAGTAAAAGGTCACTGGTGTAAAGTAAATCTAAGTGTGTTCATTGACTTAGTAATGTCCAATGAAGCACAGATTGAAGGAGCAGTCTCCTAAGCATTGTTTGGACATGTCTAACATCTGGGGATCAGTGGCATGATCCCACAATTATTAAACCAATTTGCTTTAGGTATATGTTGTAATAGATTCTCCCGACGCCGGGGTCCCACCACCCGGCAAGAGAGGCCTGGAACATCGGGCCTCCGTGAAGGCGACTGCGGAGGCCTCAATAGGCCTGACTATGGGAGGACATTGGATGGGGACTGGACATTGTGCCTTCCCTCATAATTGGAACCATTGTGTGGGGATGTTTTTTGTGTTTAAAATCTCTCTATTTTACTTCGGAGTCACGTGAGTGACTTTGTGAAGACCCCGCCAACACGCATGCGCATCATATCGTCGCGCGCATTTACTCATGGCAGCTGGGGGAGGAGTGCGCTCCCTCATCCGGCTCCTTCAAAAGGTAAAGCAGCTGCAGGTAAGGTAACCTTTAGCTGGTTTGTGTGCTCTGTATTGTTTTGCAGGGCCATGGAAGGAGGAAGGAGGATTCCGAGTCGCGTTCAGCGAGTAAAGTCCCCGGAGCTGCCCGCTACATCGGGAGCAGCTGAGACACCACCGGGGAAGAAATCGCGGCAGTCGGGGAGCTCTGGGCAGCTGATTAGACCCGGCACAACCCCTCTGGCTAAGAAGAAGGTGTCTGCGCAGGAGCAGGGGCTGGGAGACCCTGACTCCAGTCCTCCAGTGCCCAAGTCCAGGGCTGGAGGTAAGGCACGTGGGGCTCTTGGAGCAAGCGTGTCTGCGGGTGCATCCCCCCCTTTAGAGGTCCCTCATGGGCAGAACAGGGGGGAAGCCTCGCTAAAGTCCAGCCTTGTCGGTGCGGCAGGCAGGGACAAGCCACTGCGTAAACCTGCGAGGAAGCAGGCCAGTGGCAATGCTGGCGTGCCAAGGATCCCTGTGAGTGCAGGATGTACCGGCACACCACCGGAACAGGCTGCCGTAGTGCGGGCCGGTGGCAGCAAAGTACGGTCTAGCACCCCTGCTGAGGCGGGTATCACAGACCATGCGCCGCCACATTCCCGTTTACGTGTGGAACACTGTGGTGGTAAGCCCGCACGAACATCGAGGAGTCTGGCTTCTGGTGCAAGCGCTGACTCAAGCCCTCTTGCCTCCCACCAGACAGAGGGGCCGCTGCTGTCCAAACGACGGCGGACCAGCGGTATGTCCGTGCGGGAGTCGCACAGCCCCACTGGAGTGGGAGCTGGCGACTTCCTGGCAGTGCATTCCGTGGGGGTGCTGACAACTGCCGGAAGCCCCGGTTCCTCTGGAGAGGCTGGGGAAGATGACCAGTGGCCCGCGTGCAGCGGTGACGGTCGTATGGCCCGGTTGGAGCGAATGGTGGAGGTGCTCTATAAACGGGACCTGGAGCATCAGGAACCAGAGGTCCCAGAGGTCTGGGAGCTACGTAAAGCCGCCACCTTCCATCTCACCATCGCTTATTGAGAGCCAGCAAGGAAGTCTGGGTGAGTCTGAGGAGGAGGGAGAGCTCGAGGCCCCACAGGAAATGTTGGAGGCAGTCTCGAAGTTTGGGTCGCCTGCTACCGCTGGGGACCCATTACATCCCAAGATAGCGGCTTCAGTTGATTTCCTGACTACGCACCAGCTCCAGGATACCGTGCTCACGGAAACAATGGCGAGATATAAAGCACTGGCGAACTGCAACTCCCTCAACGTTCCAAAGGTGAATACAGCAATATGGGGGAACATGTCTACCAACACAAGGATCAAGGAGGGCAAGCTCCAGAAGATCCTGAAACTGCTGACGGCAGGTATCACGGCTTTCGCTCGGTCTCTGGATGCCACGAGTGTTTCCGAGGAGCAGCAGGATGCACTAGCGCTCTTGTGCAACACTCAGTTTGAAATAAACTGCTTTAGGAAAAGCTCCATCTGGCCAAATTTAAATCCCAAATTTGCGGGATTATGCAGCACCTCCACTGCACCACCACCAAGGCAGCTGTTTGGGGAAGACCTACCTAAACGGGTAAAAGAGCTGGACGAGGCAGCCTCATTCATCTAAGGCTCACGTTTACACCAGGCAGCAGCCACATTCCTCGGTCAGGTCCCGCACACCGGCGGACAAGGTCCCCAGAACATACCCGCAAACAACATACTCGACGCCGGGGCCCCAACAGCAGAAGCCTTTTTTATTCCAAGGCCAGCCCAAGCCGGCTTGGAAGATGCGGCAACAGGGCCACGCCACACGGGGAGCAAAAACACCACAGTCCAGACCCCGGCGCTAACCTTGGAGGTAAGGGGGCTTGGTTCCTTCCACAAAGTAGCAATAGTAACCTCACCGGTGGGGGGACGGCTACGGGAATTCCGGTCTGCCTGGGATACCATAACTACGGATCCTTTATTTTACAAAGCATTCAGGGTTATGAGATAGAGTTTATTAATGGCAGGGATCCCCCTTCGCAACATGAGCCTAGTCGCAGATTTGCACTCTCTCAATTAGAGAAGGAGCGGGCTCATGTTGAGATACTACGATTGGAAGAAAAAGGGGTGATACAGAAAACGATGCATGAGCCACTGGAGTTTGTATCCAACATCTTTACTAGAACTAAGAAGGATGGAGGCTGTCGGATTATCATCGACTTAACCCAGTTGAATGCTTTCGTACAATATACCCATTTCAAAATGGAGACGTTTGAGACGGCCAAGCAGTTGGTCAGTCATGGGTACTTTATGGCTTGCATTGATCTGAAGGATGCATATTATACAGTGCCTATCGCTAAACAACATAGAAGGTTCTTGAAATTTGTCTGGGAAGGTCAATTATCGCAATATAAAGCTTTGCCTAATGGGATTACAACAGCACCGAGACTATTTACCAAAATTGTTAAACCTATATTGGCACATCTTAGGAAACGAAACCATGTCGTAATGGCATATTTGGATGACATATTCATAGCGGGGGAAACCCTAGCGCTAGCTCAGCTGGCAGTCTCAGCCGCCATCTCTTTGTTTCAAAGAATGGGGTTTGTAATCCATCCAGACAAATCCAAGTTCAACCCTTCGCAGGTCATGGACTATTTGGGGTTCACTATAGACACTAACCAGATGAAAGTCACCGTCCCAATTGACAAAGTGGTGGACATTCAACACGCATGCATCAGTTTACTTGACAGCAACAGGCCAACCATTCGGCAGGTTGCAAAGGTAATTGGGAAGCTGGTAGCTACGTTCCCAGCTGTAAATTATGGTCCATTGCACTACCGGAAATTACAAACAAGCAAAATTCTGGCGTTAAAATTGAATGCCGGACATTTTGACAGACCTATGCAACTGGCCATAGGGGAGAAAACCGAGTTGAACTGGTGGGTTCACGGTATTAGAGGAAGTTCCAAACCCATCCTTCTCCCAAATCCAACAGTTCTGTTGCAAACTGATGCAAGCGCACAAGGCTGGGGAGCACTGACACCATAACCAGCTGCGGCGGTAGATGGGACGCTCATGAGTTCACCCTTCTCCAAGTACAAGGCATTAATTATCTGGAGATGCTGGGTGTCTTTCATGGGTTACGGGCATATTGCAATAATTTGCGTCATGCACATGTCCGCCTTCAAATAGACAATACCACGGTGGTAGCCTATATAAATCATATGGGTGGTATCAGGTCAGTATCTTGTAATGATTTGGCAAATACAATTTGGCTCTGGTGCATCAAAAGGGATATTTGGATATCAGTAACGTACCTCCCGAGGATACTCAATACAGTGGCGGACACCAGGTCACGAGTGTTCAATGATAACATCGAGTGGATGCTGAATCCCCATGTGTTTGCTGAAATTGCAACAAAATTTGGTATGCCAGATATTGACCTATTTGCGTCTAGGTTGAACCATCAGATACCAACGTATGTATCGTGGGAACCAGACCCTGGGGCAGTGGCGTTGGATGCTTTCTCGCTCCACTGGGGGAAATGGTATTGCTACGCATTTCCCCCATTCTGCCTCATCAGCTGGGTATTGCAGAAGATCAAATTGGACTCTGCGTCAGGCATTCTGGTAATACCCGACTGGCCGACACAACCATGGTACCCGGTGGTCTCCCAGATGTTGAAACATCCTTGGGTGCAAATTGCAAACAACCCGCAATTGGTCACTAATCCTGTCACTGGCGCATCGCATCCGTGCCACGGCTGTCTAAACCTGTTGATCTGCAGGTTCTGAAAAGACCTTTTATAAACCGGGATTTCATCGAGGGCCATGGATGTAATCGCTGCATCGTGCAGAACATCTACCAGACGGCAGTACCTGACCCAGATCAGGAAATGGGAGTTATTCTGCTCAAGGAAGAATGTTTCCTATGATTCTGCCACGATACCTGACGTCCTGGAATTCCTGGCGGGCCTCCATTACGATGAAGGGCTCAGCTATAGTGCCATCAATAGCGCCAGGAGTGCGCTGTCCTCGTACCTTCCGGTAGGAGTGGGGACCAACTATCTGGTGTCTGTTCATGAGGGGTGTATTTAATACCAACCCTCCACGGCCCAGATATAACGTTGTCTGGGATGCAGGAGTGGTCCTGTCCCTTTTAAGATCATGGTCTCCCATGGCGGGGTTACCACTTCACCGACTCACCCTAAAGGTGGTCATGTTGATGGCACTCACGTCTGCTCAGCGGGTACAGGTGCTTCAAAAGTTGCGCATTGACAATATGCTCTCTACCCCTGGGAAAGTAACATTTTACGTTGTACAGTTGCTGAAGCAGCATAGACCCGGGTCTACGGGGCTGCATTTGGAATTCCAGGCGTACCCCACTGATGCCACACTCTGCACAGTCGCCCACCTCCGTTACTACATCGAGTCAACCCAGCCAATCAGGAACTCAGAACAAGGACTGCTCATAAGCCACAAAAAACCACATCACCGGGTGACAGTGCAGACGATCCCCAGGTGGCTCAGGCAGGTGTTGGATGCAGCAGGTATTGACACTCACATTTTTAAATCTCATTCCACCAGGGCTGCATCCACATCAACAGCGAGGGCCATGGAGGTGCCCATGGATCACGTCCTTGCTACAGCAGGATGGGCCAGTGAGTCAACCTTCCAACGGTTCTACCACAAGCCATTGGCCGGACCTGCAACATATGCGGATGCAGTACTCAGGGCTGCTCCCTAATATCATTTGTCCCCAGACAGGGGGTTGTTTATGATTTGTTTTAATAAATCTCCATTATTTGCTTTCAGCTTGTCCAGTCTGGATTGCATTAACAAACTTCCTCCATCAGGATTGCGGCAGTGTGGTAGCATGGACGTTGTCCAGGGCGTGTAATCACAGAGCTTTGAAATCTTCACGAAGTCACTCACGTGACTCCGAAGTAAAATAGTAAGATTAAACAAGAACTTACCAGTTCGAAGGTTGATCTTTATTTTATGAGGAGTTGCGGTAAGGGATTTTGTGCCCTCCGCTCCCAACCCTCGATCATTATGTTCAACTGGTTAGTTCAAAGGTTAATCTTAATATCCTTACTTTTGGTCGGGTCTGTGATTCCACACCGCTGCTTTGAAGGATGCCGCGCATGCATGTTGGCGGGGTCTTCACGAAATCCCTCATCGCAACTCCTCATAAAATAAAGATCAACCTTCGAACTGGTAAGTTCTCGTTTAATCTTACTATTATTGCTGTCTATACTCTTTTTTTATGTGCTGCATTGGCAAGAAACATTTCACTACACCAATTGGTGTACGTGACCAATAAATACCTTTGTGCCTTTTGTACCTTTAATTTTCACCCTGTCTCTTGGCAGAATGTTGTTCCAACCAGATAGAGATAAAAACATTAGAGCAACTGAACGGACCAGACACCATCTCTGGACAGAAAAGAAAGAGGTGACTTTTTGTGTCCAGACTCTTTTACAGACTGCAAGTCAGGGGAGAGAGAAACGAGAGATATGGATGGTGATAAAAAGAGATATCGAATAATTGAATGAAAGATATGCAAAAAAATAACGATGTTAAAGGAAACAGGCCATTGTTAGCTGTGTGTGTGCTTCTCTCCAGAGATGCTGCCTTTCCCGCTGAGTTAAGGGCCTGTCCTACAAGCATGCAACTCCATGCGATAAGTGCGACCTAACGTGGTCGCTTGAGCCATCCGGCGTCGCGAGGCCGGTCCCACTTCGATTACCGGAGCTGTGCGGAATTGTGCGGAGTTTGTCCCGACATCGCGCGGGGCTCTGAAAAACTGACTATGTTCAAAAATTCCGCGCGGCAACTGCTTGTCGGCTCGCAGTCGCCTCAACGCATTACACACCGTCTCGACATCGTGCCTCCGTGAACCTATTTGTAGGTGCCTCCGTGACCCTCTATGTGTGTCGCTCCGTGGCCCTCTGTGTGTGTGTGCCTCTGTGCCCCTCTCTGTGTGCCGCTCTCTGTCCTGGTGATCTTACCTGAAGACTTCGCTCCAAGTTCGCCTCACATTGCGCCGCGTTGCGCCACTCACCCGACCTCCGCGTGGCCCTCGCTGCCGGTTTGGTTGCGCTTGCCGCATGCAGGGATCACCCGACCTCCACGCAGCCCCCGCTTCTAGTTTGATCGCTCTCATCGCATGGAGTCGGATGCTGGTAGGACAGGCCCTTTACTGAAGCATTTTGTGTCTATCTTCAATTTAAACCAGCATCTGCAGTTCCTTCCTACACTTTAGCTGTCAGTTAGGTGAAAACGGGTTACAGACAACGAGACTCTACAAGACAACATTGAAACTATGGCGGGAGAGAGAAGGAGAGAGGGGCGGGGAGGGGTGCAAGGGTTAATTGAGGAAGTTACAGAAATAAATATTCTTCTTGTTCCAACAAGATGTTTTTTATTCATGATCTGGATCAGCTGGCGTAACTGGAGAGAAGTCAGCGTGGGATTTAACGGCTGGCTTTCTGATTCACCATTGGTCTGTGTGAGTCAGTGTGCGGTGACAGTGCCAATAGTAGACTCAGTGCTTTGGAATGGCTGCAGAACTTGCCCGCATCCAGAGACCTGCCTTATAAAGAACTCCAAGTTGTGATCCTCACCACACTGCTTAGGAAATCCACACCACACTCTTCACTTGCGGGGATTGTTTATGAATTTAATGGAAACACAACTTTGTTACAAGTTTATATTTAGAACTCAGGAATTGTATCATGAATAATTGTGCCAAAAGATGTCGACTCATGTATACTGTCTCAGTATACTATTCCCGTACACAAAATGCTGCAGGAACTCAGCAGGTCAAGCAGCATCTCTGGAGATGCTCAGTCTGAAGAAGGGTCTCGACCGGAAATGTCACCCATTCCTTCTCTCTAGAGATGCTGCCTGTCCCCCTGAATAACTCCAGCCTTTTGTGTCTACCTCTGGAGAACACGGATCGGTGGCGTTTCAGTTCCAGACCCATTGTCACCTCTCCATGTTCTCCAGAGATGCTGCCTGGGTTGCGGATTGACTGGCCTCTGTAAAATTGCCCCTAGTGTGTAGGGAGTGGATACGAACATGGGATAACATGGTACTGGTATGAACGGGTGACTGATGGTCTACAAGGACTCTTTTCTATTCAAGAGAGTATTAGATTGAGCTGTTAGTGCTAACAGAAACGAGGGATATGGGGAGAAAGCAGGAACGGGGTACTGATTTTGGATGATCAGCCATGATCATATTGAATTGCGGTGCTGGCTCGAAGGACCGAATGGCCCACTCCTGCATCTATTGTCTATGTTTCTTTTCACACTGTATCTCTAAACTAAAATAAGTCCAAATCTCCCTAGACTCCCACCAGACAATAGCTGCTGGAGTAGGCCATTCGGCCCTTCAAGACAGTTAGGACGGAAACCCATCGACATTTAGCACCATTCTTTGGAGCGCAGAAGGTTAAGGGGGGACTTGATTGAGGTCTTTAAAATGATGAAAGGGATAGACAGAGTTGACATGGATAAGCTTTTCCCATTGAGGGTAGGGAAGATTCAAACAAGAGGGCATGGCATGAGAAATAAGGGACAGAAGTTTAGGGGTAACATGAGGGGGAACTTCTTTACTCAGAGAGTGGTGGCTGTGTGGAATGGTCTTCCAGCAGAAGTGGTGGAGGCAGGATCAATTTTAACATTTAAAAGTAATGTGGATAGGTATATGGACGGGAAGGGAATGGAGGGGTATGGTCTGAGTGCAGGTAGATGGGACGAGGGGAAAATAAATCGTCGGCACGGACTGGAAGGGCCGAGGAGGCCTGTTTCCGTGCTGTAATTGTTAAATGGTTATATGGTTATAACATATTCCCAAATAGTTTGTGACCAACGGATCCCTTGAGAAAGGACAACAAGCCTTCAATTTTCCTGGCAGTTCGAAATAAAATCAAATGGGTTTAGGATACTCACAAATCCAGTTTCCTAGCAAATTAAATGTTTGTGCACTGAATTGTTTATGTCTTCGAACTGTGGTCATGATAGCTTGCGAAATGGAGAGTCCATCAGCACAAATAACTCTGGAATTTCCTCTCTGCTCTTATTCAGATTTCCTTGTGTAAATAATTACACAGATGCCGGAAAGTAATACTACTGGAAGCAAATAATAATGACACTGCCTGTGTTTCATCTGCATGCTTAAAGTGGCCTCACAAAGGTTTGAAGGTCTTTAGGGTTAGTTTAGTTTAGAGGTAAAGGCCCTTCAGCCCACCGAGTCAGACCAGCGATCACCAGGATTAACAGGGTCCAGGATTAACACTATCCTACACACACACATGAGGGACAATTTACACATACACCAAGCCAATTAACCTACATACCTGTGTAAGAAAGAACTGCAGATGCTGGTTTAAATCAAAGGTAGACACAAAATGCTGGAGTAACTCCGTGGGTGAGGCAGCTGGAGAGAAGGAATGGGCAACGTTTCGGGGCTGAAGAAGGGTCTTGACCTGAAAAGTCGCCCATTCCTTCCCTCCAGAGATGCTGCTTGTCCCGCTGAGTTATTCCAGCATTCAACCTACATACCTGGACGTCTTTGGAGAGTGGGAGGAAACCGAAGATGGGGGAGAAAGCCCACGCAGGTCACGGGGAGAACGTACAAACTCCTTTCAGGCAGTACCTGTAGTTGGGATCGAACCCGGGTCTCCGGGGCTGTAAACGCCGGAAGGCAGCAACTCTACCACTGCGCCACCTATCTACCTGCGACTCCACCTTCAGGGAGCTATGCACCTGCACTGCTAGACCCATCAGCTCCGCAACACTACCCAGATCTCAACTATACACTGTGTAAGGCTTGCCCATGTTAGACTTCCCAAAATGCAACGCCTCACATTTCTCTGGATTAAATTCCATTAACCATTCCTCAGCCTACTTGGCCAATTGATCAAGACCATGATGCAATTTTTCACAACCATTCTCACTATCTGCAAAACCACCCACTTTTGTATCATCTGCAAACTTGCTAATCTTGCCCTGTATGTTCTCATCCAAATCATTGGCGTAGATGACAAACAGTAACGGGCCCAGCACCGAACCCTGAGTCACAGGCCTCCAGTCCGAGAAGCAACCTTCTACCACCACTCTCTGCTTCCTTCCTATCCATTCAGCTATCTCTCCTTGGATCCCTTCCAGAGCAGCCTACCATGCGGAACCTTGTTCAATGCCTTACTGAAATCCATGTATACAACATCTATAGCTCTGCCCTCATCGACCTTTCTGGTCACGTCTTCAAAAAACTCAGTAAGACACAACCTCCCTCGTACAAAACCATGTTGACTGTCCCTAATTAGCCCTTGTTCGTCTAAATGCCTGTATAACATATCCCTCAGAACACTCTCTAGTAACTTTCCAACTCCAGATGTTAAGGTCACTGGCCTAAAGTTCCCAGCATTTTGCCTGCAGGCCTTCGTGACTAGAGGCACAACATTTGCCAGCCTCCAGTCTTCCGGACCTTCTCCTATATTTAAAGATGACTTGCAGATTTCAACCCGGGCTCCCGCAATTTCCTCTCTGGTTTCCCACAATGTCCTCGGATGTATCTGATCAGGCCCTGGAGATTTGTCTACCTTCATACACGATAGCACGACAGTTACTCCAGCATTTTGCGTTTATCCTCGGTGTAAACTGGCACCTGCAGTTCCTTCCTACATCTCTCCCCTCCGTACCGGGTGTCCGAAGATCAGGAGCGCTAGATCAGGAGCGCGGGCCTGAAATGTAGCCAACACTCGAGGAGCAGCCACTGCAGACACTCAAACAGGGATGTCGTTGTTTCCATGGCTGGTGTCAGCGTGGTTCTGCCAGTGCAGGAAGGAGCTTGTCAGAACCAGATGGTGTCAGATTCCACCCACACCCCAGCTGTTTGTGGTTTCCCATTTAATGACCCTCTGGGATCAGGTAACCTCGCACAAGTGGCCGGCTGTGTTTGGATATGAAGCCGAGCGTTCAAAGCCAGGCCCAACTCTGAGCTGCTGTTCCTGCCTTTGGGAAGAGGTTTCGAGTTTAGAAGTTTAGGGACACGGTATGGAAACAGGAATTCACAAGTCCACGCCGACCACTGATCACCCATACTCTAGTTAGCTTAATTTAGTTTAGTTTAGTTTAGTTTAGTTTGGCTTTGTTCCGTTCCGTTCCGTTCCGTTCCGTTCGGTTCGGTTCGGTTCGGTTCGGTTCGGTTCGGTTCAGTATAGTGATACATCATGGAATTAGGACCTTCAGCCCACTGAGCCCACACCAATCATCGATCTGGTGCACACTAGTTTAGTTTAGTTTAGAGATACAGTGTGGAAACAGGAGCTTTGGCCCACTGAGACTGCACCAATCATTGATCACCCGTACACTAGTTTTATGTTATTCCACTTTTGCTTCCTACACCCTTTTGTGACTGTAGTAACCACTTCCGTTTTGCACCGTGGGAATGCTGTGTGGCCGTGCTAAGTTGTTTCCTCCGTGTGCTCCGGTTTCCTTGCACTCTCCAAAGGCATACAGGTCTGTAGGTTAATTGGCTTTTTGTAAAATTGTATATTGTCCCTCGTGTGTGTGGGATACTGCTAGTGTAAGAGTGATCGTTACTCAGCGCAGACTCAATGAGCCAAAGTTCCTAAACTGTATTATGCTAAACTCAGTGATTTAAACTCATAAGGCCTCGAAAGGACACAAAGAGCTGGAGTAACTCAGCGGGTCAGGCATCATCCATGGCAAATATGGCTCAATAGTTTATTTTTTATCACGTTTACCGTGGTAAACTGCAGATGCTGGTTTAAACCGAACATAGACACAAAAAGCTGCAGTAACTCAGCGGATCAGGCAGCATCTCTGGAGTAAATTATAGGCGAAGTTCAAGTTGGGACTCTTTAGTCTGGCCGAACATTGCCTATCCATGTCCTCCAGAGATGCTGCCTGGCCCACTGAGTTACTTGCTTTACACCGAAGATCGACACAAAATGCTGGAGTAACTCATTGGGACAGGCAGCATATCTGGTGAGAAGGAATGGGTGACGTTTCAGGTCGAGACCCTTCTTCAGTCCTGCTGAGTTACTCCAGCTTTTTGTGTTTATCGTGAGTTTCCTCTTCTGGATAGGTGATGTTTTGGGTCGAGATCCTTCTTCAGACAGATTGAAGGGGGGAAGAAAGCTGGAGTAAAGGAGGTCTGGAGCTGTGGTAATAGGTTGCCGACAGGTAAGAGTTATAACACTTTACAATCTGGAGTGTTATCGGCCAAAATGTATTCAGTGGACCGATGATGCATGTCTTAGACAATAGACGACAGGTACAGGAGTAGGTCATTCAGCCCTTCGAGCCAGCACCGCCATTCACTGTGATCATGGCTGATCTTCCCCAATCAGTACCCCGTTCCTGCCTTCTCCCCATATCCCCTGACTCCGCTATCATTAAGAGCCCGATCTAGCTCTCTCTTGAAAGTATCCAGAGAACCGGCCTCCACCGCCCTCTGAGGCAGAGAATTCCACAGACTCACCACTCTCTGTAAGAAACTGTACTTATAGGTCTTGAATTTCTGAATAATGTCACAAGTAGCCTCTGGAGTTAAATTCTCCTGTCTCTGTAGCATCAGAAGCAGTCACTCCCATTATGTACCACCAACCAAGGCAGTGAGTCATCTGAAAGTGTTTGACTGTTAGTCAAGTACTGCAACATTATGGTATTTATTTTGGTTGTTGGCAGGCAGTAGTTGATTCATGCACATGGAAGCTTTGCGGGTTTGGAGGGGCCGCTGGCATGGGTTACTATGTAAAAGTTAGAGCATGTTCTTGTCAGAACCAGCACCTCATTTATCAACACTGTCAGACATTGGCACCAGTTAGATTTAGTCATCATCCAAGCAAAGGTGTCTGGGCAGACATGCCATGACAGGTAGCAATGATGGTCGGACTGCATACCACTTAGTCGTTTAGACTTCAGTTTTCAGTCTAGTTTAGAGATACAGCACGGAAACAGGCCCTTCGGCCCACCAGGTCCACGCCGACCAACGATCCTCACACTAACACTATCTGACACCCACTAGGGGACAATTTATATATTTCTATGTCTTTGGAGTGTGGGAGGAAACCGAAGATCTTGGAGAAAAACCAACGGCAGTCACGGGGAGACGGTACAAACTCCGTACAGGCAGCATCCGTAGTCGGGTTCGAGCCCGGATATCCGGCGCTGCATTCGCTGCAAGACGTGGCGTGGTGATTCGCGCCACCGTGACCGGCTCGAGATACAGCGCTGAACTGTAGAGGTACACTAGTTTAGTTTAGTTTACATGGATGGATTACATGCCATGGATGATGCCTGACCCGCTGAGTTACTCCAGCTCTTTGTGTCCTTTCGAGGCCTTATGAGTTTAAATCACTGAGTTTAGCATAATATGGCGGCACGGTGGCGCAGCAGTAGAGTTGCTGCCTTGAACCCATAGACCCAGGTTCAAACCCAACTATGGGTGCTGTTGGTGCGGAGTTTGCACGCTCTCTCTGTGACCACCTTTGTTTGCTCTGGGCTCTCCGGTTTCCTCCCACAATCCAAAAACGTACAGGCTTGTACGACAATTGACTTTGGTAAACTCACAAATTGTTCCTAGATTTAGTGAATGGGGATCGCTGGTCAGTGCGGACTCGGTGGGCCGAAAGGCCTGTTTCCATGCTGTATGTCTAAACTAAACTAAAAGATTGGATTTAGCTTTATTAATCACTAAAAGCTTAATCTGGTCTTGTTCGGGCATCATTCTATTGCTGTTATCTTGTGTGCCCTAATTCTGACCACTGAGGACATCTAGATAAGAAACTGCAGTGATTTACAGTATTATGCTGCTAGGTATCAAGTTGCTTCCTTTGCAGTGAGTAACTAAATCTTAGCGCTGAGCCAGTGATTCTTTGCAGGAACTGAAGTTTTGCAGTGATCTAATGCTTAATGAAGAGGGTGTTTGTGGCGGGTTTGTGGTACTTTGTAGCAAGTGAACAATGATTTTATAGTGTATGCTTGTATTTGTAATTTCAAAAATAAAGTTTATTCATTATAAAAATATCTACAGTACAAAAACTGTGTGAAACTCTGAATACATTTATAGTGTTTAGTTTAGGTTAGTTTACAGATACAGCGCGGAAACAGGCCCTTCGGCCCACCAAGTCAGTGTCGACAAACGATCCCCGCACATTAGCATACACGCACGCGGGACAATTCACACTTATAATAAGCCAGTTAGCCTACAAACCTGTACGTTTTTGGAGTGTGGGAGGAAACTGGAGACCCTGGAGAAAACCCACGCAGGCCACAGAGAGATTGTGCAAACTCCCTACAGACAGCACCCACAGTCAGGTTCTGGAAAACATGGACATGTGTTATAGACTGCTTGTAGAGGTGGGGTCAAAGAAAGCTCACTATGACAGCCACATGCCTTTCCTCAGCCACCTGTATCCACCTATCACTTAGAGCACAAAGTGCTTGCGTAACCCAGTGGGTCAGGCAGCATCTCTGGAGAAAAAGAATAAGTGATGTTTCGGGTAAGGACCGTTTTACAGACTTCTTCTAGCATTCTGCAGAAGGGTCCGACCCAGAAACATCACTTATCAGTGTGGGTGAGGGTGGTTGGTTCTCCACCCTAAAGGCCATCAGGTGAAGCAGAATGGTTGTTCCCTAGCAGTCAGGTAGTGTTGTGGTCTGGTAGCTTTTAAAACTGACAGGTTATTGAATTACACCGGCAGCACAGTGGCGCAGTGGTAGAGTTGCTGCCTTAAGGGGCTGTCACACTTGGGCGACCTAATCCGCGAGTTCTGGCAAGTTTGCCCTCGACTCATACTCGCAGCATGGTCGACACAAGGTCCTAGGAGGTCTTTGTAACTCTCCGTCATGCTCGAGAGTGGTCCCCGCGTACCTCAGCTGGGTCCCAGCATATTTTTCAACATGTTAAAAATGCCCGCGAGTAAAATTAGGTCGCCATGGAAAAAAATCAATACTTTTTTTACTTGTAGGTTTAGTCATACTCGGTGTAGTAGGTCGGCATGTTAGTCGTAGGTAATCGAGGGTAGTCGAGGGTAGTTGTAGATAGTCTTCATCATCGACGAAGGGAGGTGGAAGAGGGATTGAAGGAGGTCGTCTTCACTCTATACTATTCGGTGTCCAATTTTCCCAAAGCTAGTCGTAGCTAGTCGAAGCTGGTCTTCAACATAGTCGAAGGAGGTCTTCAACAAGACATTTTTTCAAATTCTTCCAAACTCACCAATTAGGTTGCCCAAGTGGGACAGCCCCTTTACAAGTGCCAAAGACCCGGTTCAATCCCGACCATGGATGCTGTCTGTACAAAAGCTGATGTGAGTTGACTGGGGGAGGGATAGAGAGAGAGAGGGAATTTCAGAGCTACCTGAAGTGAGAGAAATCAATATTCATACCACTGGGCTGTGAGCTGCCCAAGCAAAATATGAGATGCTGTTCCTCCAATTTGTGTTTAGCCTCACCCTGACAATGGAGGAGACCTAGGACAGAAAGGTCTGTGTGGGAATGGGAGGGGGTGTTATGGTGTTTGGCAACCGGGAGATCAGGTACGTTCAGGCGGGCTGAGCGAAGGTGTTCCGCAAAACCATCGCCCAGTCTGCGTTGGGTCTCGCCCATGCATATGAGTCCGCATCCTGAACAGCGGATACAGTAGATGAGGTTGGAGGAGGTGCAAGTGAACCTCTGCCACATCTCAAAGGACTGTCGGGGTCCCTGGACAGAGGGAGGAGGTGCCGGAGCAGGTGGTGCATCTCCTGCGGTTGCGTGGGGAAGGTACCTGGGGAGGGGGTGGTCTGGGAGGGATCGCCCCCTTCCCAGGAGAGGATGGCGGGGATGGAGGGGGAGAGGTGGGGGTGAGGGGTGGGGGGGGGGGGGGGGTAGAGTGAGTGCCCTGCCCGCGGCTGGCAAACTGGGGCTGGTGGAGACTGGGAGAGGGTGAGTGAGAGAGGGAGGGGGAGAGAGGGGGAGGGAGGGAGAGGAAAAGGGAGGGGTAGAGAGGCGAGAGGGAGGGAGGGAGAGAGCGCGGTGCGTTAAAGCGCATGCAGGAAGGGGAGGGAGCGAGCGGGGCAGTGCGTTAAGGAGCTGGCGGTGCAGAGGAGAGGACAGGGCGACGCGGCTGAGTGGGGACCGCTCGTTAAAGCGCTCGGGGCGAAGTTTGCAACCAAGCCTGCAGCGCGGAGCCTCTCTCCCCTAAACAAGGGCGCAGAGCGGGCACCCCCTGCCCTCAGTAGAAGGACACCCCCACCGTCTGCATCCCTCGTTCTCCCTCTCCCCCGAATCTCAGTCTGAACAAGTGTCTGGACCTGATACGCCGCCCATTCCTTCCCTCCCGAGATGCTGCCTGTCCCGCCGAGTTACCCCAGCCTCTGGTGCCGGTCTCCGGGGAGAATGCTGCTGGCTGGCATGGTGCTGTGTTGCTGCTGCTGCTTGCAGGTGGCGAGGGGCCGAGCGGTCGGGCAGGCGTGCCCGGAGGTGTGTGAGCTGTCCCGGTGCCCCCCTATCCCGGGCAACTGCAGCCAGGACCAGGCGCTGGACGGCTGCGGCTGCTGCCCCGTGTGCGCCGCGGCCGAGGGCCAGAGCTGCGGCGGGCGGCACGGCCAGTGCGCCCCGGCTTTCCAGTGCATCCACCCGGCCGGCAAACGCAAGCGGGGCACCTGCGGCTGCCAGCAGCCCGGGCCCGTGTGTGGCAGCGACGGCCGCACATACTCCTCCGTCTGCAGCCTGAAGGCGTCCAGCAGCGGGCAGCTGGACTCCAACGCACTGCCAGTCATCCTCATCCAGAGGGGAGCGTGTGATGCAGGTATGGAGGGGAGGGGAGGGGGGGGTTGAGGGGAGAGGAGAGGGGAGAGAGAGAAGGGGAGAGGGGAGAGCGAGGAGGGGAAGGAGAGGGGAGAGAGAGGAGGGGGAAGAGAGGGGAGGGGGAGAGGAGAGAGATGTGAGGGAAGGGAGAGAGAGAGGAGAGGGGTGTGGGTGAAGGTGGAGAGAGGGGAGTGGAGGGAGGAGGGGAGAGGTGGGAGAAAGAGGGGGAGAGGGCTTGGTGGTGGGGAGAAAAGTGGGGGAGGGGAGGGGGTGTGGGCTGGTGGATGCGGAGTGGGTTTGTGCATTGGTGAAAGGGAGGGACATTGGTTGGTGCATAGAGGGTGGGGAGGGGGTGTAGTCAATGTAGAGCATAGAGGGAGAGGGGTGGTTGGGTTTCCGCCAAGCCTGGGCAAGAGGGAGTGCGCCAAGACAAAGGGTAGGTGCGCCAACTTGGGATGGGCAGAGAGTTGGCATGCACTGTGATTTTGGCAGGAGGGGGTGGAATGGAGGCCACGCATCATATTTTGAGGTAGGGTTAGATGGACTGAACGGCCACACTCTGCTGCTCCCATGTCCAAATTATTACTGCACCTCCGCCCCCCTCACCCATTGCTTCTGTTGCCCCCACCCTCTTGCCCAGAGCTGCCCAGAATCATGTCCCCTTTCCCCACGCTGCCTCAGCAAGGCCAGCAGCATAATCAAGGACGAGTCGTACCCCGGCCACTCCCTCTTCTCCCCTCTCCCATCAGGCAACGGATCAGTGTCTTTGTGCAGAAGTGTGAAAACGCACACCTCCAGATTCAGGGACAGTTTCTTCCCAGCTGTTATCAGGCAACTGAACCATCCTACCACAACCGGAGAGCAGTCTTGAACTGCTATCTACCTCTTTGATGACCCTCGGAGCATCCTTGATCGGACTTTGCTCACTTTACCTTGCGCTAAACGTTATTCCCTTCCCATGTGTCTGAGCACTGGGAATGGCTCGATTGTGATCATGTATTGTCTTTCTGCTGACTGGTTAGCACGCAACAAAAGCTATTCACTGTACCTCAGTACACGTGATGATAAACTAAACTCAACTGAACTGAATTTATTGGGGCTCTCGCTTGGGGATGTTCTCCTCAGATATTTCCGCCAATATTTCATGGCACACTCGTGCCAATTGTCAATTATTTCCTACTGTGGTCTTCAAGCCATCTGCTCCATAATTTGTGGCTTCATTCAACCCCAGTAGGAATGTATTGGTGAATCATAATCAAATGTGCCTTTGCTAATTGAAATAAATTCTCCGTTAGTTTCATCCAAGCAAATGTTGCATAGGCCAAGGAATTGGCAGTTCCTCAAAGTGATTTTGGGAATTAAGCTGCAGCACGGAAACAGGCCCTTCGGCCCACCAACTCCGTGCCGACCATCGATCACCCCTTTGCGCTAGTTCCACGTTATCCCACTTTTGCATCCACTCCCCTCACACCCCGGATGAATTTGAGTTCAATTAACCTCACAAACCCGCATGTCATTGGGATTTGGGAGGAAACTCGCGCGGTCACAGGGAGAACGTGCAAACTCCACACAGACAGCATCCGAGGTCAGGATCGAACTCGAGTCTGGTGCTGTGAGACAGCAACTCTACCAGCTGTGCCATTGTTCTGTATTTGCTTCTATTTATATCTTTTAAGGGGCTCTTCGTTCATAATTTCTATGAGCAGAATAAGGCCATTCGGCCCATCGTCTGCTCCGCCATTCAATCATGGCTGATCTATCTTTCCCTCTCAATTTCATTCTCCTTCCATTGCTCCATAACCCCTGACATCCTTACTAACAAAGAATCTATCGATCTCCACCTTAGAAAATTCCATTGTCTTGGCCTCCACAACCTTCTGTGGCAATGAATTCCACAGATTCACCACCCTCTGACTGAAGAAATTCCTTCTCATATCCTTTCCAAAGGTACATCCTTTTATTCTGAAGCTATGGCCTCTGGTCCTAAACTCTCAAACTATTGGACAAATCCTCTTCACAATTACTCTATGCAGGCTTTGAACTATTCTGTAAGTTTCAATGAGGTCCCCCCTCATCTTTCTAAACTCCAGCGAGTGCAGGCCCAGTGCCTTCAAACGCTCATCATTCCGTTAACCTAATTATTCCTGCTTAAGAACATTGACCTCCAATTTCAGGTAGTCCTTGCTTTCTCCCTCTTTCCCCTCCCCTTCCCAGCTCTCCCACAGCCCACTGTCTCCGCCTCTTCCTTTCTTCTTCCCGCCCCCCCCTCCCCCCACATCAGTCTGAAGAAGGGTCTTGACCCAAGCGTTACCAATTCCTTCGCTCCATAGATGCTGCCTCACATGCTGAGTTTCTCCAGCATTTCTGTCTGCCTTTAATTATTCCTGGTGATCATTCTCGTAGACCTCCTATGGACCCTCTCCAATGCCAGCACATCCTTCCTCAGATATGGTGCCCAAATCTGGTGGCACTGACAGAGTTTACTGTGGAGTGCTGTGGACAATGACGGGGGGGAGAGGTTGGGTGGGGTTAGTCAGATGCTTGTTGAGTGGGAAGGGAAGCCAGGAACACAGTGGCCAGCTACCAAGGTCCAACTAAGCCAGAAAGATTCCCATCGAGCTGACCGAGCATTGGCTTCACACAGACATGACCCACCCACTCCGCATGAGTGGAACAACAAGTAAACTCAAACCATTTGCTGTGAATTGGCACCTTCGATGACTCGCATTAGGCTTTGGAAGGGACGGCAGAGATTACTGAAAGGGCTGAAATAAGTAATGAATGTTAAGGTTGTCCTCACCCACAGTGTCACTTTGGGCACCCAGGCTGACACGAGCCAGCATATCTGCTTTGCTTAAGACATCCATGTTCGCCAGAGTTAGACACAGAATGCTGGAGTAAAGTCAGCGGGGCAGGCAGCATCTCTGGAGAAAGGGTGAAGAAGAATGAAGACAGGTCTCGACCCGAAACGTCACCCATTCCTTCTCTCCGGAGATGCTGCCTGTCCCGCTGAGTTACTCCAGCACTTTGTGTCTATCTTTGGTTTAAACCAGCACCAGCAGTTCCTTCCCTCCAGAGATGCTGCCTGACCCACTGACTTAAGCCAGGATTCTGTGTGCTTTTGTTTAAGGATCTCTCTTGTTGCTGGCATTGAGCAGATCCAAGTTGGCCGTTAAGCCGGCCGACTCCCAAAATTGGAGCCGGCAATCATTTTTATTTTTCTGTAGGAAGGAGGAACTGCTGGTTTCAAATGCTGGTTTCAACCGATGCATTTTGTGTCCATTTTGACAAATATCTTCCTAGCCAATTTGCCCACGTGTGTCACCATTGTCAGGAAGCTAACGCCCACAATCCTAGCTCCCTCTGCTCTACAACACCCTCCATACCCTTTGACAGTGCAAGTCCTGCCCAGGTTTGACTCGTTTTCAGGAAACACCTCACACTTGTTTGGAAGTGTGAAACATCAAGAAGAATTCGGACAGAGTTAGAGAATCGTTCGATGAAGAGCTCAGCAACCTGAAGCTGAAAGGGGGAGCCAAGAGCAAAGCTCTTTCCACGCATTGAGTAGCTCATGGTGTGGGTGGACAAAAATGCTGGAGAAACTCAGCGGGTGAGGCAGCATCTAAGGAGCGAAGGAATAGGTGACGTTTCGGGTCAAGACCCGGCTTCAGACTGATGTGGGGATGGGTGGGGCGGGAAGAAGAAAGGAAGAGGTGGAGACAGTGGGCTGTAGGAGAGCTGGGAAGGGGAGGGGAAAGAGGGAGAAAGCAAGGACTACCTGAAATTAGAGGTCAAAGTTCATACCGCTAGGGTGTAGACCAAAGATCCTATAGTGGAGCAAGATAGACCACTCCTGCTAAATGCAATGGGCTGACGTGTAGTACGCAACGGAGTGGAGCGTGGGCCTTTTTTTCATCCATTTCAGTAACCAGACCCGACCTGACCCGACTCACAGTGGAATCAACGTTGCGGGGGAACAGTTTGTGTTGATTAATTATAATTCTGAAAATGAGGAGAAGAATTTTACCAAAGAACTTTTATTTATACGAGGATGTTTCCGTAACCGGCTTCCGTCTCCGCACTAGTATCTTTGCTCCGCTACGGGATCTTTGGTGCGGAGACGGAAGCCGGTTACGGAAATGGGACCGAAAATTACCCAAGAATCGGCCCATGACCGTACTATGTCTTTTTCGTCGAGTGGTCCATCTTGCTTGCTATAGGATCTTTGGTGTAGACGACCCAAGCAAAATATGAGGTGGTAGTTCGTGGAGTGGTGTTCATCTGGAATTCATTGCCAGGTATGCTGTTGAAAGCAGTCTCTTCTGTTGCTCCCAATGGGGCGGTTAATGGGATCTCAGTGAACAGCTCGTGGCCGCGGAGGGTGGGTGGGAGCGTTCGTGGGACGGATTCAGTGGCTATTGGTCACATTGTAACAGTTACGCAACCTGACCATTCTCACTTTACCGCTTCTGGTCGAGTGATGCCCACAGTCTTCTGGGCTCTGAGCCTGACAGTCGCTCCCAGCTCCATGGTTGACTCTTTTACGTTTTAGAGATACAGCGTGGAAACAGGCCCTTCGGCCCACCTAGTCCATGCCATCAATCACCCTTTCGCACGAAAGGTGGCGCCCAAGCCGGGTGACTCTCCACGTGCTGGTCCCAGAAGTGGTTCTGTGATCATTCATTACAATCGGCCCACTCTCTTAAACCTCTACACCAACAGCGGATATGTTACTGGGCTTTATCTTGCGCTAAGCATTATTCCCTTCATCATTATCTGTACACTCGATCGCAATCATGCATTATCTTTCCGCTGACTGGGTAGCACGTAACAAAAAAGCTTTTTACTGTACCTCGGTTCACGTGGCAATAATCTAAACTGAACACCAGTTCTGTATTATCCTACTTTCCCACCCGCTCCCTACACACGAGGGGGGAATTTACAGAGACCGATGAACCTACAAACCTGCACGTCTTTGGGCTGTGGGAAGAAACCAGAGCACCCGGAGTACAAACCCACGCGGTCACAGGGAGAACATGCAAAATGTGCACGGCCAGAGGCCGAGGCCAGGTTCTCTAGCTCTGTGAAGCAGCAGCTCTACCCGCTGCACCACTGTGCCAGCCCGCTGACCCTGTGTGACATCTCGAGTTTGTGGAAAGTGAGAGGCTGTCTTGTTATTGGGGGGTATTCGCCAGTCTGAGCCCTGCCCGTGACTGTGAAGAAGGGTGTCGATCCGGAAAATCAGCCAATCCTTCTCTCCGGAAATGCTGCCTGTCCCGCTGAGTTACTCCAGCATTTTGTGTCTACCCTGCCTGTGACAGCTGGTTACACCAGCCCTTCTTCAGGGAAGGAACGCTCGTTCCAGAGGAAGGATTATGTGTCCTTTGCAGCAGATGGTTCTGAGATGACATTGCTTGCTTGTCCATTGTTGAAATGAACATCTTTCAACAGCTGCGGGAGCATTGCTACTGCAGTCTCTCCCTGGCCTGCTGCCTTCTGCCAGAAGGGAGATCGAGTGATACAGTGTGGAAACAGGCCCTTCGGCCCAACTTGCCCACACCTGTCCCAGATACACTGGTCCCACCTGCCTGTTCCATGTGCGGTCCTCTCTGCCTGCTAATGGCGGCACGGTGGAGCAGTGGTAGAGTTGCTGCCTCACAATGCCAGGGACCCAGGTTCAATCCTGACTACGGGTGCAGTCTGTACGGAGTTTGTACGATCTCCCCGTGACCTTCGTGGGTTTTCTCCGAGATCTTCAAAAGACATATAGATTTGTTGGTTAATTGGCTTGGTGTAAACGTAAATTGTCCCTAATGTGTGCAGGATAGTGTTAATGTGCGGGGATATCGCTGGTCGGTACGGTCTCGGTGGGCCGAAGGGCCTGTTTCCACGCCATATCTCTAAACTAAACTAAAATAAAACAAGAAGATAGAGACAAAAAGCTGGAGTAACTCAGCGGGACAGGCAGCACCTCTGGGGAGAAGGAATGGCTGACATTTCGGGTCGAGACCCTTCTTCGTAAAACTTCCAGAGCAGAATCCTTCAAGGAATAATTTTATTTATCAACTAAAAAGTAGAGTGAGTATTCTGCTGTTTTAACAATAAAATTATGCCAAAATCTGGGTAGTTAACACCCTGTCTGAGGAAGGGTCTTGATGCAAAACTGTAGATCAACCATATTAATCTCTGTCAATATAGCCTTCAACACATATAGTATGCATGATACACATTCCACCGTGTAATCCAGTCCGGGGTTTGAGTAGGACCGCAGATACTGATAACAGCCTGCTGGTCCCTCAGCTCGGCAGACTGTAAATGATGCAACGAGTGCAATAGTACGTATTATTCTCTCGGCATAGGTTTTAATAAATGCTTTGCGGTTCACCTAATACTTTGGAATAGTTTCATTACAAAAAAAAACTGCGACCAATCCATGTTCACCAGAGATACTCCCTGACCCGCTGAGTTACTCGAGAAGTTTGTGTCCTCGTGAACTTACTCAGTCAGCGTTGGGTTGAAGCCATTCCATTCTTTTGGGAGTTTTCCCATGGTGTTCTGGCTCCTTGTTAGAGGGCTTGGAATCACTGAGACTTCAACAGGAGCTGCCAAAGCATCAGTACATGGCCACTAAACGTGTAGGAAGGGACTGCAGATGCTGGTTTAGACCAAAGAGAGACACAAAAAGCTGGAGTAACTCAGTGGGGCAGACAGCATCTCTGGAGAGAAGGAATGGGTGACGTTTCGGTTCGAGTCTCGACCCGAAACGTCACCCATTCCTTCTCTCCAGAGATGCTGCCTGTCCCGCTGATTTACTCCAGCTTTATAGTCAATAGACAATAGGTGCAAGGAGCAGGCCATTCGTCCCTTCGAGCCAGCACCACAACCAAATACAACACAACACAATGAAACGCCTTGCATGTCAATTGGTAGTAATAAGGCCCTTGTTGTAAGAACTGCATCACTGTGGAATTTGTAGAGATTTGTGCTCGTACCGACTACCGAGTCCGTGCCGACCAGCAATCACCCCGTACACTGACACTATCCTTCGCACACTAGGGGACAATTTACAAATTGCAGAAGGAAATCGGAGCACCCGGACAAAACCCACGTGGAGAACATGCATCTCGGTACAGACTGCACCCGTAGTCAGAATCGAACCTGGGTCTCTGGCGCTGTAATGCCCCTGCCCCACTTAGGAAACCTAAACGGAAACCTCTGGAGACTTTGTGCCCCACCCAAGGTTTCCGTGCGGTTCCCGGAGGTTTTTGTCCTCCGGCAACCACCTTCAACTAGCATCGCAACCGGCTTCGACTAAAAAATTACCGATTTTTAAAACGGAAACCACTTTCGACCTGTAGCGAGACTGACAAGAACCTCCGGGAACAGCACGGAAACCTTGGGTGGGGCGCAAATTCTCCAGAGGTTTCCGTTCAGGTTTCCTAAGTGGGACAGGGGCATAAGGCTGCAACTCTACCGCTGTGCCACGTCTGTTGCCATTCTTATTTTGAGCAGCATAAGAAGCAAGTGTTGCAAGGCAGGGTTAATACAAGCATTCCACATTCATACCACATGTAGGAGGACATTTCGGCCCATCGGGTCTGTGCCAGTTCAAATGAGCAGGGTGACACAGCAGTGCAGCGGTAGAGTTGCTGCCTCACAGCGCACAAGACTCAGATCAATCCTGACTTCAGGTGCTGTCAGTGCAGAGTTTGTACGTTCTCCCTGTGACCATGTCGGTTTCCCCCGGGTGATCCGGTTTCCTCCCACACTCTAAAGACGTGTAGGTTTGTAGGTGCATTGGCTTCTGTGAATTGTAAATATAGTTCCTAGTGTGGAGGATAGTGCTGGCGTATGGGGGTGATCGCTGCTCGGCGCGGACCCGGTCGACAAAAGGGCCTGTTTCCGCGCTGTATCTTTAGTCTGCAATTTTAGGAGCAATCCCATTCCCCACTAATTCCAACCTATTTGCCCTGAATTCCCATCAAGTCTCCTGAGATTCTACCACTCAGTTACACACCAGGAGCAATCTTGCAGTTGCCAATTAACCTACCAACTCGCGCGTCTACCGTTAACTAATGGAGGAAGCCAGGTCTGTAGGTCATGGCTAAACATCCTGTCTGAGGCCGAGTGGAATATTATTCTTGGATGTGGGCATGGAATACCCTGGCTTCACTGCTCAGCTAAAGAGTACATGAACGACACCTCTGATTAAGTGTAGCAGAACAGTAATGTTTGGGTTCCCTTCAGTCACGGTTGTCATTTCATTAACACTTCTGAGACTTTAGGAATTATTGCTTTCTAGTGATAAAATCATGATCATAAGGAATCGGAGTAGAATTAAGAGCCTGTCCCACTTTCACGCCCAAATTCACGACCTTTTTCACTCGTGGCAATTTTTCATCAGGCTAGAAAAACGCCCCGACCTACTTGACGCCACGAGTACCTACGACTAGCATCACAGCCTGCTAGGACCTACCTACGACCTCGTGACGACCAAGCTGCGAGTATGAATCAAGGGCAAACTCGGCACAGGTCGTGAATTAGGTCATGGCCCTTTCGACCATTCAGCCCAGAATGGGGGGTGGAAGATTGCAACCTTCACGTGGTCCGCCCTGTTTCGACTAATGCAATCAACTCGACGTGCACAAACGGAAGATCAAATAGAACAAGTTGTCCCACAACTTTAGGCTGTGCACGCCACACGAAAGAAGATGTCCGGAATGGTAGGAAGTCCAGCAAAAAATCTTGACAATTGTTCCCTTCAACTACTGATAAAATGAAACCCAATTCTGGACAACTCTTTCCCACACTAAGTAAGTGTGGACCTTTGTGTGTCGGATGGAACAGCTGATGCTGGTTTACACCGAAGATCGACACATGGAGTAGCTCAGCGGGATAGGCAGCAACTCCGGGGAGAAGGAATGGCTGGCGTTTCGGGTCGAAACTCGAGATCTAAAGAAGGGTCTCCACCCGAAATGTCACCCATTCCTTCTCTCCAGAGATGCTGCCTGTACCGCTGAGTTAGTCACTCTGTGGAAGTGTGGAAACTGGCCCTTCGGCCCACACCGGCCAACATGTCCCAGCTGCACTAGTCCCACCTGCCTGCGCTTGTTCCAATTCCAAACTTGTCCAATCCATGTATCTGTCTAACTGTTTCTTAAGCGTTGGGCTAGTCCCTGCCTCAACTTCCTCCTCTGGCAGCTTGTTCCATACACCCACCGCCCTTTGTGTGAAACTCCAGCATTTTGTGTACCTTTTTACTAACCGCTTTAAACTTTGCCTGGTTTAGGTCTTCACCATCCAGACAGCATGAGGTTGAAGTTTAACTTCATCGCAGACGTGGTGGAGAAAATCGCTCCTGCCGTGGTACATCTGGAGCTTTATCGGAGGTGAGAAAGGTTGACTTTAGCAAGTGTGCGCTTGCGTTCACAGTTAATGTTGTCATTTGGACTGGAGCAGGTTTAGTTTAGTCTAGTTTAGGGATACAGCGTGGAAACAGGCCCTTCTGCCCACCGAGTCCGCGCCGACCAGCACATTAACACAAGCATACACACACTAGGGACAATTTACACTTATACCAAGTATACAAACCCTACAAACTTGTACGGCTTTGGAGTGTGGGAGGAAACCGAAGATCTCGGAGAAAACTTACGCGGGTCGAAGGTACGAACTCCGTACAAACAAGCCAGAGGGAGATTGAATCCCAAGAGACTGCAGATGCCTGACTCTTGAGCCAAACACAAAGTACTGGAAGGAACCCAATGGGTCAGGCAGCATCTATGGAGGGGAAGGGTCAGATAGCATCTGTGGAGAGGTTAAAATGGAAGGGCTACGTTTGATGGGTAGATGGAACTACCTGGGGGAGGGGAATGGAACTAAATGATAGGAGGTGTGGGAAGGAAGCAGAATGTGGGGTGGGGTGGGGGTGGGGGGGGGGGAGAGATAGAACACATGATGTACAGGTTCCCTGAAGACCCCACAAGTGGATAAGAAGATAATTTGGCCTCCAACGCCAATGCTGGAGTTTAAAATCGGGGGTGCTTTATTGGAATTGTTCAAGAGGTTGGTGCATGTTTAAGAAGGAACTGCAGATGCTGGAAAATCGAAGGTAGACGAAAATGCTGGAGAAACTCAGTGGGTGAAGCAGCATCTATGGAGAGAAGGAAATAGGCGACATTTCACGACAGACCCTTCTTCAGATGTTTCGGGTCGAGACCCTTCTTTAGGTTGGTGGATTGTCACCTAGAACATTGTCTGCTTTGGTCTCCTTTGTCCAAAAAACAAACATAGTGACATTGGAGGCAGTACCTAGTGAGTCTGGAGTGGAATAACATAGAACTAGTGATCGATGGTCGGCGTGGATTCGGTGGGCCGAAGGGCCTGTTCTCCTGCTATATCTCTAAACTAAACAACACCAAGGAGATTCACCAGCCTAATTCTTTGGAGAAGGTGGTTGCCCTAACGAGGGAGGTTAAATAGATTGCGCCTTTCGAGTTTAGAAGAGTGAGGGGTGAACTTATTCAAACACAGAAGATGTTAGAGATGCGTGGCAGGGTACATGTTGACAGACATAAAATGCTGGAGTAACTCAGAGGGCAGGCAGCATCTCTGGAGAGAAGGAATGGGTGACGTTTCAGGTCGAGACCCTCCTTCAGATCTGGAGTTTCGACCCGAAACGTCAGGCATTTCTTCTCCCCAGTGTTGCTGCCCGTCCCGCTGAGTTACTCCAGCTTAATGTGTCTATCTTTAGTTTAAAGCAGCATCAGCTGTTCCTTCCTACACTCAAAGGCACACACTGGAGATACAGGCTCTTCAGCGCACCGAGTCCACGCCGACCATCGATCCCCGTTAACACTAGTTCCACGTAAATCCACTTTCACATCCACTCCCTACCCACTGCAGACAGACTCGATGACTCTGCGATTCCAACTTACACGCCTGTACGTCTTTGGGATGTGGCAGGAAACCGGAGCACCCGGAGGAAACCCACGCAGTAACAGGGAGAACGTGCAAACTCCGTACAGACAGCAACCAAGGTCGGGATTGATCCCGGGTCTCTGGTGCTGTGAGGCAGCAATTCCCCTCGGATAAACCGCCATGCATCATTTTATTGGCAAAACATGAGGAGATACTTCCTACTTTCTAGTTCATAAATAAACTTATTCCGTGAAGGATTCTACTCCGGAAGTCTTGTGGGCCACAATGTAAGCAACGAAGCTTGTTTTTGCAACTGGTACAGGAAGTGATGCATCATCGATAAATAAACAAAACTAAACATGCGGGCAAGCCTCTAGTGGTCCTCCGGTTACAACCCTCTACTCGGTTTCCGGCTGGCGTTTTAGTTTAGAGACACAGCGTGGAAGCAGGCCCTTCGGCCCGCCGAGTTCCCGCTGACCAGCCATCACCCCTTATACTAGTTCGGCACACTAGGGACAATTTACCAAAGCCAGTTAACCTACAAACCCGCACACCTCCAGAGTGTGGGAGGAAACCAGAGGTTTTTTTAGATACAAGTGCCCAATTCTCCGGGAGACTACATATTACACTGTTTAAGAGGAACTGCAAATGCTGGAAAATCAAAGGTAGACAAAAATGCTGGAGAAACTCAGCAGGTGAGGCAGCATCTATGGAGTGAAGGAAATAGGCAATGTTTCAGGTCGAGACCCTTCTTCAGACTGATGTGAGGATGGGGTGGGGAGGTGGGGGGGGCGTTGAAGAAGAAAGGAAGAGGCGGAGACATTGGGCTGGGGAGCTGGGAAGGGGAGGAGACCGTACATTGGAGAAGCAGCACCTCATATTTCACTTGGGCAGTTTATACCCCAGCGGTACGAACATTGACTTCTCCAATTTCAGGTAGTCCCTGCTTTCTCCTCCCCTTCCCAGCTTTCATAGAAAGTAGGTGCAGGAGTCGGCCATTCGGCCCTTCGAGCCTGCACCGCCATTCAATATCATCATGGCTGATCATCCAACTCAGTATCCCGTACCTGCCTTCTCTCCATACCCTCTGATCCCCTTAGCCACAAGGGCCACATCTAACTCCCTCTTAAATATAGCCAATGAACTGGCCTCAACTACCCTCCATGGCAGAGAGTTCCAGAGACCCACCACTCTCTGTGTGAAAAAAGTTCTTCTCATCTCAGTCCTAAAGGATTTCCCCCTTATCCTTAAGCTGTGACCCCTTGTCCTGGACCTCCCCAACATCGGGAACAATCTTCCTGCATCTAGCCTGTGCAACCCCTTAAGAATTTTGTAAGTTTCTATAAGATCGCCTCTCAATCTCCTAAATTCTAGAGAGTATAAACCGAGTCTATGCAGTCTTTGTTCATAAGACAGTCCTGACATCCCAGGAATCAGTCTGGTGAACCTTCTCTGCACTCCCTCTATGGCAATAATGTCCTTCCTCAGATTTGGATGCTTTGGAGCGGCACGGTGGCGCAGCGGTAGAGTCACAGCGCCAGAGTCCCGGGTTCCATCCCGACTGTCTGTACGGTGTTTGTACATTCTCCCTGTGAACGCATACATTTTCTCTGGGTACTCTGCTTTCCTCCCACACTCCAAAGACGTGTAGGATTGCACCTTAGTTGGCCTCACTAAACTTGTAATGATGGGGCACCTTGGTGAGTATGGACAAGTTGGTCAGGATTGAACCTGGGTCTCAAGTCAAGCCAAGTCAACTTTATTTGTCACATACACATACAAGATGTGCAGTGAAATGAACGTGGCAATGCCTGCGGATTGTGCAAGAACTACAGAACAGAATAGAACAGTATTTACATGTTAGATAATATATATTTTTAAAAGACAGAACACAACAGTAAATTGTTAAAGAAGGAACTGCAGATGCTAGAGAATCGAGGGTTACACAAAAAGCTGGAGAAACTCAGCGGGTGCAGCAGCATCTAAGGAGCGAAGGAGATAGCGACGTTTCGGGTCGAGACCCTTCTTCAGACAGTAAATTAGTACCCGGTGAGATAAGAGTTTACAGTCCTGATGGCCTGTGGGAAGAAACTCTGTCTCATCCTCTCTGTTTTCACAGCGTGACAGCGGAGGCTGCCTGACCGTAGCAGCTGGAACAGTCCGTTGCTGGGGTGGTAGGGGTCCCCCATAAAGTTGCTTGCTCTGGATCTGCACCTCCTGGTGTATATAGAACATAGGACATAGAAATTAGGTGCAGGAGTAGGCCATTCGGCCCTTCGAGCCTGCACCGCCATTCAATATGATCATGGCTGATCATTCAACTCAGTATCCCGTACCTGCTTTCTCTCCATACCCTCTGATCCCCTTAGCCACAAGGGCCACATCTAACTCCCTCTTAAATATAGCCAATGAACTGGCCTCAACTACCCTCTGTGGCAGAGAGTTCCAGAGACCCACCACTCTCTGTGTGAAAAAAGTCCTTCTCATCTTGGTCTTAAAGGATTTCCCCCTTATCCTTAAGCTGTGACCCCTTGTCCTGGACCTCCCCAACATCGGGAACAATCTTCCTGCATCTAGCCTGTCCAACCCCTTAAGAATTTTGTAAATTTCTATAAGATCGCCTCTCAATCTCCTAAATTCTAGAGAATATAAACGGGGTCGATGCAGTCTTTGTTCATAAGACAGTCCTGACATCCCAGGAATCAGTCTGGTGAACCTTCTCTGAACTCCCTCTGTGGCAATAATGTCCTTCCTCAGATTTGGAGAGCAGAACTCTACGCAATACTCCAGGTGTGGTCTCACCAAGAACCTATACAACTGAAGTAGAACCTCCCTGCTCCTATACTCAAATCCTTTTGCTATGAAAACTAACATACCATTCGCTTTCTTCACTGCCTGCTGCACCTGCATGCCTACTTTCAATGACTGGTGTACCATGACACCCAGGTCGCGCTGCATAGGTGCTGCAGGGGGACGAGTGTAGTTCCCATAGTGCGTTCGGCCAAACGCACTACTCTCTGCAGAGCCTTCTTGTCCTGGGCAGAGCTGTGTCCAAACCAGATTGTGATGTTGCCAGACAAGATGTTCTGGCAGTGTCAACTATTCTCCAGCACTGCCTTTTTTTACTCAAGATTCCAGCATCTGCCCTCTCTTGTGTATCCAAGGACAGTTCATTGTGGGAATTGCGGAGAATATCAGCATTAGTTTAATTTAGTTTCGCAATATATTGTGGAAACAGGCCCATCGACCTACTGAGTCCTCACCAACCAGTGATCATCCTATACACAACGTATCCAATACACACCAGGGCCATTTAACCTGCAAATCTGTACATCTTTGGAATGTGAGAGGAAACCAGAGCACCCAGAGAAAACCCACATGGTCATGGGGAGAACATGCAAACTCCGTACAAATAGGACCCATAGTCAACATCAAACCCGGATCTCTGGTGTTCTATGCACCACTATGCATAATTTTATTGTTAGAACAGCAGAATACTCACACTACTTTTTAGTTGATAAATAAAATTATTCCTTAAAGGATTCTGCTCTGGAAGTTTTACGAAGAAGGGTCTCAACCCGAAACGTCACCCATTCCTTCTCTCCAGAGATGCTGCCAGTCCCGCTGAGTTCCTCCAGCATTTTGTGTCTCTCTGAGGTAAATGATTAATGATGTTTCACAGCTGGTTCAGAAAGCGACACAGGGCTGAGGTTAGAATTGAGCCCGGGGTCCCTGGCACTGTGAGGCAGCTGCTCTACCGCTGCGCCACTGCGCCGCCCAGCGTGGGTTAGGCGCGGACCGTTTTTGCGTCGACTGCCCTCAGCCTCTCCCCCGTTGTTTCTCCAGGGTCCCGTTCAGCAGCCGGGAAATCTCGGTGGCGAGTGGCTCGGGCTTCATCGTATCGGAGGATGGCCTGATCGTCACCAACGCCCACGTACTGAGCGGCAAGCAGAAGATTAAAGTGGAGCTGAAGAACGGAGAGGAGTACGAGGCCAAGGTCAAGGACGTGGACCAAAAAACAGATATAGCGTTAATTAAGATCAGCCCAAAGGTAAGTCTGTTGCGCGCGTGTGTGTGTGTGTCCAGCCTCTTGTTGTTGCTGTGCTTCAGGCCAGCCCACCAAGAGAGGAAGAAGGGTTCCAACCCCAAACGTCATCAATCCTTTTTCTCTAAGAGATGCCGCCTGACCCGCTGAGTTACTCCACCACTTTGTGTCTGTCTACTCACAGTGAGTAAGAACGCACACCAACGCCTCTTCTTCCTTTGAAGGCTAAAGGGCCTGTCTGACAAGCATGCAACTCCATGCGATGAGCGTGACCTAACGTGGTCGCTTGAGCCGTCCGGCGTCGTGGGGCTGGTCCCACTTCGATCGCCGGAGCGGTGCGGAATTGTGTGGAGTTCGTCCCGACATCGCGCGGGGCTCCGAAAAACTGACCATGTTCAAAAATTCCGCGCGGCAACGGCTTGTCGGCTCGCAGTCGCCTCGACGCATTACACACTGCCTCGACATCGTCCCTCCGTGAACCTATCTGTAGGTGCCTCCGTGACCCTCTATGTGTGTGGCTTCGTGGCCCTCTGTTTGCGTGTGTGCCTCTGTGCCCCTCTCTGTGTGCCCCTCTCAGTCCTGGCAAACTTACCTTTAGACTTCACTCCAAGTTCGCCTCACTTTGCGCCGCGTTGCGCCACTCACCCAACCACCGCGCAGCCCCTGCTGCCAGTTTGGTCGCGCTTGCCGCATGCAGGCACATGCTGGGGGGAACGGCCCTGTACAGGGGATCACCAGACCTCCGCGCGGCCCCCGCTTCTAGTTTGATCGCATTCATCGCATGGAGTCGGATGCTGGTAGGACAGGCCCTTAAGGAAGTTCGGCAAGTCCCCTACAACTCTCACCAACTTCTACAGATGCGCCGTAGAAAGCATTTTATCAGGATGCATCACAGCTCGGTTTGGGAACAGCACTATCCAAGAATGTTAAAAAATTGCAGCAAATTGTGAACGCAGTCCAGACCATCACACAATACAAACCTCCCTTCTATTGACTCCAGCTGCACCTCACACTGCCTCGGCAAGGCCACTAGCATAATCAAGGACCAGTCTCACCCCGGTCACTCCCTCTCCTCCCCTCTCGCATATGTCAAGAGGTGCAGAAGTGTAAAAATGCACACCTCCAGATTCAGGGACAGTTGTTGTCAGGCAACTGAACCATCCTACCACCAACTAGAGAGCTGTCCTGCCTCCCATCTTCCTCCTTGGAGGCCCTTGGACTATCTTTAATGGAATTTTTACTGGACTTGATCTTGCTCTAAACATTGTTCCCTTTATCCTGTGGATGGCTTGATTATAATCATATATAGTCTTACATTGACTGGATGGCACGCAATAAAAAGTGTTTCGTTGTACACATGACTAATAATAAACTAAACTAAACTAAAGTAAGAGATTGATTGTTCTGTTTTCAGGACATATGATAATAAAACATTCTTGACTCTCTTGTCTCTGGCCGGTACCATCATAAATTTTCCACTACATCCAGAGAGTGCCAGATAACAGATTATTTTTCACCAAACTGATACATCATTGAATTTTTAGTTTCACTTATTTTTGTTAGTATTGTGTCCTGTTCATGCCATTTTTTAAAGCTTAGTGTTAGAAATGCGGCATGGAAACAGGCCCTTTGGTCCATCGAGTACTCGCCGACCATTGATCACCCATTCAATCTTATCCCAGTTTCTCATCCACTCCCTGCACATTTGGGGCAATTTACGGAGACCAATTCGCCCACAAACCTCGATTAGCAGACAAACCTACAAATCCTGGAAGAAAGGTCTCGACCTGAAACGTCACCCATTCCTTCTCTCCAGAGATACTGCCTGTCCCGCTGAGTTACGCCAGCATTTTATGTCTACCTTTGGTGTAAACCAGCACCTGCAGTTCCTTCCTACATAACCTACAAACCCCCACGTCTTTGGGGACCCAGAGGAAACTTACGTGGTCATAGGGAGAATGGGAAAACGCCACAAAAACAGCACCTGAGGTCGTGATCGAACCTGGTCTCTGGCACAAAGAAGCACTGTGAGGCAGCAACTCTACCGCTGCACCATTGTGCCAGCCATGTAGATCTGTTGCACAAACCTCTGTACAGTCCTACAAACATTGGAATTGGCTGGTTTGGCACTCAAACACACATTAGTACATTCTTTGCCAGGGTAAAACTCAAAGCCAGTCAAAGGAAGTGGTTGACCCATGAATTTGGAAAAGTTCAGTTCAGTTTAGTTCACGGTAGACAAAATGCTGGAGTAACTCTGCGGGTGAGGCAGGATCTATGGAGAGAAGGGTCTTGACCCGAAACGTCGCCAGTTCATTCTCTCCATAGATGCAGCCTCACCCGCTAAGTTACTCCAGCATTTTGTGTCTATCTCCAATTTTACCCGCATCTTTCTTAAACATCAGTTTAGTTTATTGTCACGTGTACCGATGTACAGTGAAAAGTTTTTTGTTGCTTGCTAACCAGTCAGCAGAAAGACAATACATGATTACAATCAATATATTTACAGTGTGTAGATACTTGATGAGGGAATAACGTTTAGTGCAAGGTAAAGCCAGCAAAGTCCCGTCACGGATAGTCTGAGGGTCATCAAAGAGGTAGATGGTAGTTCAGCTCTGCGCTCTGGTTGTGGTAGGATGGTTCAGTTGCCTATTAACAGCTGGGAAGAAACTGGCCCTGAATCTGGAGGTGTGCGTTTTCACACTTCTGTACCGTTTGCCCTGCACCCAGGAAGAGGGTGCGACTCGTCCTTGATTCTGCTGCTGGTTCGGGCCCAGGTCTCCACATGAGTGAGACATTGGGTTCAAAGCAGGACTAAATTATGAAGCTGATAATTTCCATTGGTCTGTGCTTCCATAATTCATTTTTGGCCTTTCTTTTTCTTCATGTTTCAGCCCAATTGCCTTTTCCTCAGCAGAAATGTTAATATTGAATGTTGATAGAGGAATGGGAATTGTTTTCTCGGGCAAGAGGGGGTTGTTAAACCACAGAGATTTAAGATAGTTGGCAAGGGAATGGGAGTTTTATTGGGTGCGGTGATTTGTTACAGTCTGGAGTATAAAGACTGCAACGGAAATAGTTTCAGTCCAAACATTCAAGGCCGCGGTGGATAATAGAGGGAAGGGGAAATTAAAAAACTGCAGATGCTAGAAAGCTAAATTGGAGACTTTAGACTTCAGAGACACAGCATGGAAACAGGCCCTTCGGCCCGTAGAGTCCGCATTGACCAGCGATCACCCCGTACACTGGCACTATCCTTCACACTAAGGACAATTTACGGCAACCAATTAACCTACCAACGTTTTTTATCTTTGGAGTGTGGGAAGAAACCGAAGCATCCAGGGAAAACACATTGATTGATACATGTGTCAGAGGTTATGGGGAGAAGGCAGAAGAATGTGGTTAGGAGGGGGAGATAGATCTGCCATGAGTGAATGACGGAGTTGACTTGATGGGCCGAATGGCCAAATTCTACTCCTATTCCTTATGAGGTTATGACCTAAAACCTAAGTGGCCACAGTGAGAACGTGCAAACTCCGTGCAGACAGCACCCGTGGTTGTCGTCAGGATAGAGTCGGGCTCCAACTCCATAAGGCAGCCACTCTATATTCACGTATGTGAAAGAGACCAAATGCTGCTTTCACATATCAAAATCTTCAGGGCAGCAGAGTGGCACAGTGGTAGAGTTGCTGCTGCCTCACGATGCCAGAGACCCTGGTTCATTCTTGACTATGGGTGCTGTTTGTGTGGAGTTTGTATGTTCTCACTCTGACCGTGTGACTTCTGTAAATTGTGCCAAGGGTATAGCATACAACCATATAGTGTGAACGGGTGATCGATGGCCGGCATGGGCACGGTGGGCCAAAGTCCATTTCAACACATTATCGCCTGGAAAAAAAAATGAAAAGATAGAGGTGTGAGATAAATGGATTGAAGAGGGCAGCACGGTGGCATAGCGGTAGAGCGACTGCCTTACAACAACAGAGACCCGGGTTCGATCCCGACTACGGGTGCTGTCTGTGCAGAGTTTGTACGGTCTCCCCGTGACCTGCGAGGGTTTTCTCCGAGCCTTGGGTTTCCCCACACTCCACAGACGTGCAGGTTGGTAGGTTAATTAGTTTGGTATGAATGTAAAATTGTCCCTAGTGGGTGCAGGATAGTGTTAATGAGCGGGGATCGCGGGTCAGAGCGGACTCAGTGGGCCGAAGGGACTGTTTCCACGCTGTATCTGAACTAAACTAAAAGTTATGAATTGTGAAGCTAGAGGAAGGAATGCAGGTGAAGGAGGAAGGTGAGGGGGAGGGGAACAATAGGTGTGAGACCAGGTGGGGCAGGGGATGGGACGGATAAAGTTGGGAGTATATGCAGGAAGAAGGGAGAGGGGGATGGGGCTTTGTAGTTACTTAACTTGAAGAATGTTCATACCATTGAGTTGCAAGCTACAGTAGCCAAGCCGATTTAGTTTACTTTACTTTAGTTCAGAGATACAGCCCGGAAACAGGCCCTTCGGCCCACCGAGTCCGTACTGACCAGCGATCCCTACCCTACGCTACCCTACACGCACTAGGGACAATTTTACTTTTGCACCAAGCCAATTAACCTACAAAGCTGTACGTCTTTGCAGTGTGGGAGGAAACCGAAGATAATAGTGACAATAGACAATAGGAGCAGGAGGAGGCCATTCGGCCCTTCGAGCCAGCACCGCCATTCAGTGTGATCATGGCTGACCAATCAGTACCCCGTTCCTGCCTTCTCGCCATATCGCCCGACTCCGCGATCTTTAAGAGCCCGACCAAGCTCTCTCTTGAAAGTATCTTGGAGAAAACCCACGCATGTCGCATTGAGAACGTACAAACTCCGTCCAGACAGTAGTCGGGATCGAACGCGGGTCTCCGGCGCTGCAAGCGCTGCACGGTGGCAACTCTACCGCTGCACCACTGTGCCGCCCTGATCTCTTCCAGCAGTTTGTTTTTCCAGCCTTCCGATGTCAGGGACACAAGCTCGAAACAGTGATGCTACTTCTGTCAGCAATAACGCCGCCTCAGCAGTTAAGTATCTGCAAGTGGCTTAATGTGTCCATTTTATCGGTACTTAAAATGGAGGCGATTGTTGTGTTGTGCAGAACTCAGTGCGTAAGGGTCAGGAAGTCATGTTGCAGCCTTATACGAATTTAGTTCATCTGCGTTTGGAATGTTGTGTTCAGTTCTGCTTGTCCCATTACAGGAAGCGGATTTCGAGAGGGTGCAGATGAGGTTTATCAACACACTGCCTCGATTCAAGGCATCAGCTATAAATAGAGTTTAGACACATTTTTAGAATAACTTGGATTGTTTCTCTGGAACGCTGGAGGTTGAAAGGAGACCTGTTAGAAATTATAAAATTATGAGTGGCATGAAGTCTAGTTTCGTTTCAACCGGGGTACAGGGAAAACCTTTAGTTGAGTGCTAACCAGTCAGCAGAAAGACAACACGTGATTACAATCGAGCCATTTTACAGTGTATAGATAGAGACATGACAACGTTTAGTGCAAGGTAAAGCCAGCAAAGTCCGATCAAGGATAGTCCAACGGTCATCAAAGAGGCAGATAGTAGTTCAGCACTGCTCTCTGGTTGTGGTAGAATGGTTCAATTGCCTGACGGCAGCTGGGAAGAAACTGTGCATGAATCTGGAGGTGTGCGTTTTCACACTTCTGTACCATTTGCCTGATGGGAGAGGGGAGAAAAGGGAGTGGCCAGGGTGTGACTCATCCTTGACGATGCTGCCGGCCTTGCTGAGGCAGCGTGAGGTATAAATGGAGTCAATAGAAGGGAGGCTGGTTTCGTGTGACGGTCTGGGCTGCGTCCACAATTCGCTGCACTGTTTGAACGGTCATGGATGGAGCTGTTCCCAAACTGAGCTGTGATGTGTCGTGATAAAGTGCTTACTGTGGTGCATCTGCAGAAGTTGGTGAGAGTTGTAGGGGACATGGCGATCTTCCGAAGCCTTCTAAGGAAGTAGAGGCGTTGGTGGGCTTTCTTAGTCGTTGCTTCAATATGGGTGATCCAGGAGAGGTTGTTGGTGATGTTGACTCCTACTAATGTCTGGCGCAGTGAGGCACCCACTCCACCGCTGTGCCACCGTGCCACCCTAAATCAGGCACAGAGAGTTATGGGCCTGTCCCACGTAGGCAATTTTTTAGGCTTGGCTGTCGCCACATGGCCGCCGTTGTGTCGCCTGTATGGTCATCAGTAGTCTCCTCAAAGTCGTAACATCTTTCTGGTTGCTGCAAAATTTTCAACATGTTGAAAAATTTTCAACGATAGTGGGTTTTGACGCATATGAGCGTATCTTGACTTCTCCTGACATAGGTGCTATGGTCGGTTGTCACCAGGATAACGTATTTTGTTGCCGGTGCTGACTTCGGTAAATTCCGTTGGCGACTACCTACGTCAACCGGTGACAGGTACCGGCGACTGGATTGTCTTACCTTGTCGTAGGTGGACGTCCTAATGGTCGCCAGTTGTCGATAGCTTGACATCGACTAGGAGGTAGGTTTTTGTACACATTGTCGTAGACATTATCGTAGGGTGAGGTGTCCAGTCGCTGGTTCTTCAGCGCCCTGCTACGACTATGACAGTCACCAAAACAATCGCCTAAGTGGGTTAGGCCCATTACGTTCCAAAATCAAGGCAGCGCGCTGGATTAACTCAGTCGGTCAGGCAGAATCTCTGGAGATTTGGGGTTGAGGGCCTTCTTTAAACTATTCACACTCTCCAGAGATGCTACCTGGCCTGCTGATTCACTCCAGGGCTTTTCTTCTTCTTTTTAAACCATGATCTGCAGTTCCAAAGATTTAATAGGAATCTGAGGATGAACCTTTTCACATGGGGAACAAGCTATCAGAGGAGGTAGTCGAGGAAGGCGCTGTAAAAATATTTAAAGGACATTTGAACAGATACATAAAAGGTTTAGAGGGATATGGGCCAAATGTGGACAGGTGGGACAAGTGTAAGATCGGGTCATAGAAACATAGAAAATAGGCGCAGGAGTAGGCTACTCGGCTCTTCGATCCAGCACCGACATTCAATATGATCATGGCAGATCATCCAAAATCAGTACCCCGTTCCTGCTTTCTCTCCAGATCCCTTTATTCCGTTAGCCCTCAAGGGCCTGTCCCACTTTCACGACCTGACCTCTGCTGAGTTTGCCCTTGACTCATACTTGAAGAATGGTTGTCACAGGGTCGTAGGAGGGCGTAGGTAGGTCGTGATGCTAGCCGTAGGTACTCGTGGCATCAAGTAGGTCGGGGCATTTTCTCAACATGATGAAAAATGTCTACGAGTCGTGAATTAGGTCGTGAAAGTGGGACAAGCCCCTTTAGAGTGATATCTAACTCTCTCTTCAATACATTGCTGGGGTAAACTAAACCATGCATGCCTTTTAGATGCGGAGAATGCACACTAATGCAGCCTTGTTCCCCGTGAACAGAGTCCTCTCCCGGTTCTGTTACTGGCTCGCTCGTCCGACCTCCGGCCGGGAGAGTTTGTGGTGGCGATCGGAAGCCCCTTCTCCCTGCAGAACACCGTGACGACGGGAATCGTCAGCACCACAGAGAGAGGCGGCAAGGAGCTGGGACTCAAGGATTCCGACATGGAATACATCCAGACGGACGCCATCATCAACGTAAGTCGCACTGGCGGACGGAATACTCGCTGAAAAACAACGTACAATTTTCTCACAGAGGGTGGTGGATTTATGGAACAAGCTGCCAGAGGAGGTAGTTGAGTCTGGGACCATCCCAACGTTTAAGAAACAGTGAGACAGGTACATCGATAGGACAGGTTTGGAGGAATATAGACAGTGCAGGCAGTGGGATTAGTGTAGCTGGGACATATTGGCCAGTATGGGCTAGTTGGGCCAAAGGGCCTGTTTCCACGCTGTATCACTCTATGATTAAGGTTTATCCACAAAGCTAAGTGTAGCCTGACTGAGTCTACTCGATCTCCCGGCTGCCAAACACTTTAACTCCCCTTCCCATTCCCACACTGACCTTTCTGTCCTGGGCTTCCTCCATTGTCAAATTGATGGAACAACACCTCGTATTTCACTTGGGCAGCTTACACCCCAGCGGTATGAATATTGATTTAGCTGATTTTAAGTAGCTCTTGCATCCCCTCTCTCTCCATCCCTCCCCCACCCTTGTTGTTGCACTAGTTTCACTGTCCTGTTGAGTTCAGTCTGTATCCCACTAGTCACCTCTCCCACAGCCGACAATGGACCATTGTGGGCTCCAGGTCTCCTTGATCATCGCTGTTTCTTTGCATAACTTCCAATCATTTTTCCTAGGACCTTTTTTTATCTCTTGTACCCCTCACCTCAGACACTCAGTCTGAAGAAGGGCCTCGACCCGAAACATCACCCAATCCTTTTCACCAGAGATGCTGCCTGACCCGTTGAGTTACTCCAGCTTTTTGTGCCTGTCTTCAAGCTAAAAATAGAACTGGTCTTGAATTTCCTGCTGGAATGTTGATGTTGCTGGTTTTCATTATCCATCTCAAAATAGCCATTACCTGAAGAGCTCACTACTGCCGTCAAGCTGGATAGGGTACAGAGAAGATTTATGAGGATGTTGCCAGGTCTAGAGGGTTTACAAGATCACAAGTTAGCATAGATGTACAGAGTATTTTATCCAGAGTTGGGGAATCAAGAGCTGGAGGAGAGGTGAGAAAGATGTAATAAGAACCAGAGAAGTAACTTGTCCACATGGTTGGGTACATGGAATAAGCTGCTTGAGAAAGTCATTGAGGCAAGTACAATAACATTTAAAATGCATTGGGACAGGTTTAGAGTGATATGAGCCAAAGTCAGGTAGGTGGGACTGGTGTAGATGGGGTAGCTTGGCTGGCATGGACAAGTTGGGCCAAAGGGACTTTTTCCGTGCTGTATGATAATTTAAGCAGGGAGCAATATTGAGTGGTTGAAGGATTTTGAAGGAGGCACAAATTTTATATGGTATGAGTTTAGTTTAGTTCAGTGATACAGCGCTGAATCAGGCCCTTCAGCCCACCCAGTGCTTGCTTTAAGTGGCCTTACAAAGGTTTGGGTCTTTGGGGTTTGTTTAGTTTAGAGATACAGGCCCTTCGGCCCACTGAGTCTACGCAGACCAGTGATCCCCGCACATTAACAATATCCTACACACACTAGGGATAATTTACATTTATACCAAGCCAATAAACGTACAAACCTGTACGTCTTTGGAGTGTGGGAGGAAACCGAAGATCTCGGAGAAAACCCACACGGCCACGGGGAGAAGGTACGAACTCCGTACAGACAGCACCCGTGGTCGGGATTGTAGTTGGGGCTCTGGCACTGTGGACGTCTTGCAGACCGATGGTTAATCTTGTTTGTAACTGGACTCACAAAGGATTCTGATAAGAGAGCAAGTGTTTCAGTGCCGACTACTCCCATTAATGGAATGTTTTTCTGCCCACAAAATAAGACTGAATTATTTTGTCATTAAAGTGACAAGACTCCGTGGGACTAAAGCAAGATAAAGAGCTTTAATCTAGCTGAAAAACGTATGACTACATAAGCCAACATTGCAGACCAAATCCCGTTACCCTCTCCTCTCAACTATATTATTTTAATATAATAAAATATGCTAATATTTGTTTGAATAATGTTGAGTTGCGTTATTGCAGAGCTTGGGGAAAGCCATCCATTGTAGAAACTGATACAGTCACAACTCTTTTTGCAATATTTCACATTGCATGTTTAAAATCAACAGCTGCAAATGTACATAAATCCTGTGTGAGACTAATCTCGTAAATTGGGATGAACTACAGAAAAATGACTCAAATCATGAAACTTGTCTCATTTTTATTACAGTACGGAAACTCAGGAGGACCACTTGTCAATCTGGTGAGTTCCCTTTCAATGTTTGTTCAAGTTTGCACATGGTTGGCTGGTTTCTACTACGTTTTGAAGAACCATTGTAGCCTTTTTAGATTAATCATAGAGTCATACAGTGTGGAAACTGGCCCTGTGGCCCAACTTGCCCACACTGACCTTCATGTCCCACCAGACCTGCATTTGGCCCGTATCTCTCCAAACCCTGTACCTGTGTTTAAGAAAGAACTGCAGATGCTGGAACAATCAAAGGTAGACAAAAAATGCTGGAGAATTTCAGCGGGTGAGGCAGCATCTATGGAGATAAGGAATAGGCGACTTTTTGGTTGTCTATTCCTTCTCTCCATAGATGCTGCCTTACCCGCTGAGTTTCTCCAGAATGTTTTGTCTATCTATGTACCTGTCTAATGGTTTCTTAAACGTTGCATTAGTCTCTGCCTCAACTACCTCCTCTGGCAGGTAGCTCGTTCCATACATCCAGCACCCTTTGTGTGAAACAGTTACCCCTCAGATTCCTATCAAATCTTTCCCCCTTCGCAATAAACCTAAGTCCTCTGATTCTCGATTCCCCTACTCTGGGCAAGGGACTCTGTGTATCTACCTGATCTATTCCTCTCAAGATTTAATACAGCTCCATGAGATCACCCCTTATCATCCTGCGCTCCAAGAAGTAGAGTCCCAACCTGCTCAACCTCTCCAAATTACTCCCTCTCCCAATAGCACCGATCCTCAAGTCCTGGCAACATCCTTGTAAATCTTCTCTTTATCCATGGAATGCATAAGGTTAGACATTTAGGCAGAATACTAAACTGGCATTAATAATGAAAGACACAAAGTGTCGGAGTGACTCAGCAGGTCAGGCAGCGTCTCTAGCGAACATGGATAGGTGACGCTTCTGAGGAAGATTTCCGACCTGAAAAGTCACCTCTCCATGTTCTCCAATGATGCTGCTTGGCCCGCTGAGTTACTCCAGCACTTTATGTCTTTTTTGTAAACCCGCATCTGCAGATCCTTGTTTCTATGGCAACTGGACCATACTCCCATACTACCTCATTGGAGACCCTCGGATGACTTTACTGGACTTTATCTTGGACTAAACATTATTCATGTTATTCCTTTTATCGTGTATGTGTACTGTAGATGGCTCGATTGTAATCATGTATGGTCTTTCCGCCGCCTAGTTAGCACAGAACAAAAGCATCCACTGCACCTCGGTACACGTGACAACAAACTAAACTAATGCTAAACCATACCAACCCAAAAGTGTCAATAGACAATAGACAATAGGTGCAGGAGTAGGCCATTCGGCCCTTCGAGCCAGCAGCGCCATTCAATGTGATCACGGCTGGTCATCCCCAATCAGTACCCCGTTCCTGCCTTCTCCCCATATCCCCTGACTCCTCTATCTTTAAGAGCCCTATCTAACTCTCCCCTGAAAGTATCCAGAGAACCGGCCTCCACCGCCCTCTGAGGCAGAGAATTCCACACTCACAACTGTGAGAAAAAGTGTTTCCTCGTCTCCGTTCTCAATGGCTTACCCCTTAGTCATAAACCGTGGTCCCTGGTTCTGGACTCTCCCAACATCAGGAACATGCCTCTAGCGTGTCCAAGCCTTTAACAATCTTAAATGTTACAATAAGATCCCCTCTCATCCTAAACTCCACAGGGTCCAAGCGCATGCGCTCCATTCTCTCAGCATATGACAGTCCCGCCATCCCGGGAATTAACCTCGTATCATGTATCATGTATGTCCTGTTCTGTCCTACAGGATGGGGAGGTTATCGGTATCAACACTCTCAAGGTGACCGCTGGCATATCCTTCGCCATTCCCGCAAACAGGATTCAGCAGTTCCTCGCCGAGTCGCACGATCGTCAGCTGAAAGGTACGAGGCACAAAGTTAACTGTTTGTCACCGGCTGCGGGATGGTTTCAGCACTCACCATCCGCTGTCCGTCTCAGTGTGAATTCAAGGGCACCGCTTGGTGAGGTGGGGGGGGGACGTCAACTGGTTTTGATTCTGAAAGACCTCCTGCTTTTGTGTGTTTCTGCTGATGATCTTTGAAGTGCCGCATCCGCTTTAAAGCCACTATCCCACTTTCCCGAGTTACTCACGAACTCCCCCGAGTTTTCCCCTTGATTCAAACTCGGAGAATTACGGTAATAGCCGTTCGTAGGTACTCTGGGCTATTTTTGGTACTCATGGACATTTTTCAACATGCTGAAAAAACGTCCTGACTTACCTGGTGCCCTGAGTACCTGCGGCCTTCTACGAGCTCGCTACCGACATTCCCCGACATTCCCCGAGTTCGAATCAAGGCGAAAACTCGGAAGAGTTCGTGCGTAACTTGGGAAAGTGGGACAGGGGCTTATTGCAATCTCGCTCAAAAGATGTAGCTTTTAGGTTAATTGGTTTCTGTAAATTGTCCCGGGTTTGCAGGATAGAACTAGTGTATGGGACACCAGTGTATGGGAGACTGAATGTCGGTGGGGACAGGCCTGTTTCCACGCTATCACTAAACTAAAACATGCCAGGACACTTGTGAGCCATTAATCCATGCTGTCGCGAGGTCCACGGTTTAACTCAGGAGTTCCCAACATTTTCGTTCCGTTGAACCCCGGCAACTTTAACAGCACAGAACAATGCTATTTCCCTTATTTATGAACAACTAATGATGAACAGATACCGGTATACCAGAACCAGACACAGTCAGTCAATGAGAAAATAGATGTACCAATCCAGAATCAACACATTTACCCCCCAGGTGGGCGATATTTACACCCTGGGGGTAAATTGACCCTAGGTTGGGAACCCTTGGTTTAACTCCTTGCTTGTACAGGATTATTGATCGTACCAGCAGCGAGGGTGGGAAGAGCCGAGTATTGGCATTGGTTTATTATTGTCACCTGTACCGAGGTACAGCAAACATTTTTGTTTGCATGCTATCCAGTCAAGTCAAGTTACTCTATATACGGTAGACACAAAATGCTGGAGTAACTCAGCCGGTTGCTCACCCGCTGAGTTAATCCAGCATTTAGTGTCTACTTTCAATTTTAACCAGCATCTGCAGTTCTTTCTTACTCTATATACAAGTACAAACTAGCCATACACCCGTACAGCAGACAGTGAAAGGAGCAAGATACCAGAATGCAGAATATAATGTGCAGCACGGCAGTGCAGCACTACTGCCTCACAGTGAAAGATACCCCGGTTCAATCCTGACTAGGGGTGCTTGTCTGCATGGAGTTTGTGCATTCTCCTTGTGATATATGTAGATTTTCTCCGAGATCTTCGGTTTCCTCCCATAAGCCAAAGACGTACAGGTTTGCAGATTAATTGGCTTGGTATAATTGCAAATTTTTCCCCTGTGTGTGTAGGATAGTGTTAGTGTGTGGGATTGCTGGTTGGTGGACCGAAGGGCCTGTTTCTGCACTGTATCTCGAAACTAAACTGAAACTAAACCGAACAAATCCAGGAACAGGCCCTTCGGCCCACAATATCTGTGGAGAAATATATTAATATCATGACTAAACTATTATAGCATGACAGTTACAGAGAAAAAGTGCAGGGTCCACAACAGGGTAGGTTGGAAGATCGAGTCTACACCCTATCTTATGGGAAGGACCATTCAATAGTTGGATAGTCATAGGAAGAAACTTATCAGACATCTATGAGAAGGGTGGATGCTGCAGTTTAGGGAGAGGGGCAGACTTGGAACTAATGTTGAAAATTGGGTTTGTGTGGAGCGTGCATTAGTACCAGCATGGATGCAGAGTCAAAAACTCCCTGGAGATAGAAACATAGAAAATAGGTACAGGAGTAGACCATTCGTGCCAGCACTGCCATTCCATGTGACCATGGCTGATCATCCAAAATCAGTACCCCTTCCTGCTTTCTCCCCACATCCCTTGATTCCGTTAGCCCTCAGAGCTATATCTAACTCTCTCTTGAGTACATCTAGTGAATTGGTCTCCACTGCCTTCTGTGGCAGAGAATTCCACAGATTCACAACTCTCTGGGTGAAAAAGGTTTGTTCTCATCTCAGTCCTAATGGCCTACCCCTTATTCTTAAACTGTGACCCCTGGTTCTGGACCCCCAACATGGGGAACAATTTTCCTGCATCTAGCCTGTCCAATCCTTTAAGAATTTTATATGTTTCTGTAAGATCCCCTCTCGTCCATCTAAATTGCAGTGACTATAAGCCCAGTCAACCCATTCTTTGTCCGACTGAAGTTGGTGGCAGAATTGAATCTATGCAGAAGGCAGGTACTATCACAATGTTTTAGGTAGGTACTATCAGAACGGTAGCAAACATTTAGATAGGTGCATGGATAGGACAGGTTTAGAGGGATATGGGCCAAACACAGGCAGGTGGGATTAGTGTAGATGGGGCATGTTGGTCTGAGAAGGGAAACAGGATGGTATTACCTCCACCCAACACCAAATGCAGACACAAGCCTTCATGTGCAAAAATTTAATTAATTCTAGTTTTTTTTTAACCAACAGGAACCACATCACGAAAGAGATATATGGGGATAAGGATGGTGGCACTTACTCCAAGGTAACTGTCCGGAATCTGTTGGAATTTACTTTCTTTAAGGGACAGCAGGTCGAACCATTGCCTCACAGTCCAGTTCAATCCTACCCAGTGGTATGTGAGAGACATTTGCACGTTCTCACTATACCTCTACGGGTTTTCACCGGGCCTTCTAGCTTCCTCCCGCGACACCTAGAGGGCTGCAGATACTGGTTTAAATCGAAGATAGACACAAAATGCTGGAGTAACTCAGCGGGACAGGCAGCATCTCTGGAGAGAAGGAACGGGTGACTTCTTCATACTGAACAAGGGTCTTGACCAAAAACTTCACCCATTCCGTTTCTTCAGAGATGCCGCCTGTCCCGCTGAGTTACTGCAGCAATTTGTGTCTATGATCGGTTTAAACCAGCATCTGCAGTTCCTTCCTACACATCATCAATGAGCTGCTGGATTTTGTACCTAATCTAACACGGATAATTTCAGTCAACAAGATGGGTCAAGCAGATCTTAACCGCTGCTACTTAGAGCTATAGGGAACGTGAACAGGGAGAAGGCTAAATCACTGCCAGTTACCTAGGAAGTTTTGGCAGGCACTACCACAATGTTTAAGGTAGGCGCTACCACAATATTTAAGGTAGGCGCTACCACAATGTTTAAGGCAGGCACTACCACAATGTTTAAGGTAGGTGCCACCACAATGTTTAAGGTAGGCACTACCACAATGTTTAAGGTAGGCACTACCACAATGTTTAAGGTAGGTGCCACCACAATGTTTAAGGTAGGCTCTATCACAATGTTTAAGGTAGGCACTACCACAATGTTTAAGGTAGGCACTACCACAATGTTTAAGGTAGGTGCCACCACAATGTTTAAGGTAGGCTCTATCACAATGTTTAAGGTAGGCACTACCACAATGTTTAAGGTAGGCACTACCACAATGTTTAAGGTAGGCACTCCACAATGTTTAAGGTAGGCACTACCACAATGTTTAAGGTAGGCACTACCACAATATTTAAGGTAGGCACTCCACAATGTTTAAGGTAGGCACTACCACAATGTTTAAGGTAGGCACTCCACAATGTTTAAGGTAGGCACTACCACAATGTTTAAGGTAGGCACTACCACAATGTTTAAGGTAGGCACTACCACAATGTTTAAGGTAGGCACTACCGCAATGTTTAAGGTAGGCACTACCGCAATGTTTAAGGTAGGCACTACCACAATGTTTAAGGTAGGCACTACCACAATGTTTAAGGTAGGCACTACCACAATGTTTAAGGTAGGCACTACCACAATGTTTAAGGTAGGCACTACCACAATATTTAAGGTAGGCACTATCACAATGTTTAAGGTAGGCACTATCACAACTTTTAAGGCAAGTATGATTCTGGGTAGTGTTGTAGAGCAGAGGGATCTAGGTGCAGGTGTGTGATTACTTGAAGGTGGTCGAAGGTAGATAGGGTGCTCAAAAAGGCTTTTGGCACAGTGCCCTTCAGAGTATTGAGTATAGAGGTTGGGAGGTCATGTAGCAGTTGTATAAGATGTTGGTGAGACTGCATTTGGAGCATTGTGTTCAGTTCTGGACACGGTGTTAGAGGAAAGATATTGTCAAGATGGAGAGGGGACAGAGACGATTTACCAGGATGTTGCCAGGACTAGTGGGTCTGAGCTATAGGGAGAGGTGGAATAGGCTGGGACTATTGCTTGGAGCGCAGGAGGATGAGGGGTGATCTTATAGAGGTGTACAAGGAATAGATCGGGAAGAAGCACAGAATCTCTTGTCCAGAATGTGGGAATCGAGGATCAGAGGACACGAGTTCAAGGTGAAGGGGAAAAGATTTAATAGGAATCTGAGGGTTAACTTTTTACACAAAGGGTGGTGGGTGTATGGAACGAGCTGCTAGAGGAGGTAGTTGAGGCTGGGACTATCCCAAAGTTTAAGGACAGTTAGACAGGTACATGGATCGGACTTGTTTGGAGGGATATGGACCAAAAGCGGGCAGGTGGGTCTCGTGTACCTGGGATATGTTGGCCGGTGTGGGCAAGTTGGGCCGAAGGGCCTGTTTCCACACTCTATGATTCTATGACTAGGTACAACCAAAATGTTTAAGGCAGATCCGACCACAATGTTTAAGGCAGATACTATCAGAACTGTTAAGCAACATTGAGACAGGTATATGGATAGTACAGGTTTAGAGGGATGAAGGTCAAACACAGGCAAGTGGGCCTAGTGTAGATGGACAAGTTGGGCTGAAGGGCCTGCTTCTGCCCTGTATGACTCTATGACTAAGTGGATTAGTATCTCCATCGATAATCTTTTCATCCCGTTTCCTTGCATGACAAAACTTGGATATTATACAAAATGACACAAAGTGCTGGTTGACTCAGCAGGTCAGGGAGCATCTATGGAGAACATGGAGAGGTGAGCTTTCTGATCGACTCATTGTATGGGAAGGATTGGGGGGGGGGGGGGGAAAGAAAGGTAGAAGAGGGGAGAGACAGGGCAACATGTGGCAGGCAACTTTGTGGTTGAGCCAAAGGGCAGCAGGAATCACAGAGGGGAAGCAGTGAGAGAGGGTCTCACGGAACCACTGTGGGAGCGAGAAGGAGAACTTCTTCAAAGTAGTCGTACTTTGAGGAAATGTTGCAGTGGAGCAGTGAAAATGTTGAAGCAAGGAACCTACAAAGGACACAAAGTGCTGGAGTAACTCAGCGGGTCAGGCAACATCTCTGGATAGGTGATGTTTCGGGTTGGGACCCTTCTTCAGACGGATTGTGTTCGGGTTGAGCTCTTCTTCCAATATTATATCCTGATTGGTTATTATATACACAAACTCCTGGATTTGACTGATAAAGTTTCGATGTATGCAGTTTTCAGATTATTAATCGATACCCATTCCATTGTAGTCTCTTGCGTGACCTGAAAATGCGCGACAAAGACTTCCCCGATATTTCTGCCGGGGTTTACATATTTGAAGTCATTCCAGCAACGCCAGCGGCAAGGTAAGGGATCTCTGTAAGTTCAATCGGTGGCTGAATAGACCGGTGGGTATCGGTAGCATGGTTACGGGTGGCACGGTGGCTCAGCGGTAGAGATGCTGCCTCACATCAGTGCCAGAGACCCAGGTTCGATCCTGACTACGGGGGCTGTCTGTGCAGAGTTTGTACGTTCCCCCTGGGACCTCGTGGGTATGCTCCAGGTGCTCCGGTTTCGCTCCAAACTCCAAAGAGGTGCAGGTTTGTAGGTTAATTGGCTTTGGTAAAATTGAAAATTGTCCACAGTGTGTGTAGGATAGTGCTAGTGTACGGGGATCGCTGGTCGGCGCAGATCGGTGGGTCGAAGTCCTGTTTCCGCGATGTATGTCTAAGGTCTAAAAAGACCAGATAATGAGAGCGTATTTATAAAATATAAATCAAGGAACACGGGAGGTCAGGCAGCATCCGCAGAGTAAAAAATTTCAATGCTTTAGGTCAATGATCCTTCATCAGAGTTGGAATAAGTGAGATCTCGTGTCATTATCTTTGGTGCTAATTCCGCTCTCGCCCACTTTCACATAGTCCCTTCTGAACCATCATCCTTGGAGTTATGTTGACGGCCAGTACGATGTTAAGCCCAGACTCCCAATGCTCTCTAGGTCTTCATCTCCATTCATCCTTCCTCCAGTAAGGACTCCATCCTGTTTCTGCAGCATCTGTGCTGAAGATGAGACCTTTCCCTGAGGAAGGATGTGGTGGTTCAGAGGATGGTTATGAGAATTACCCCAGGAATGAACGGTTGACATATGAAGAGTGTTTGACGGCACTGGGCCCTTTCCTCGCCCAGTGCCGTCATCGACTCGTGAAAGGCCTGGATAGAGTGGATGTGGAGAGGATGCTTCCAGTAGTGGGAGAGTCCAGGACCAGAGGTGGTGGATGGCAGATACTTGATTGGTAAAGGTGTCAGGGGGTTATGATGAGAAGGCAGGAGAATAGGGTTGGGAGGAAAGGTTGGTCGATGAGCCAAATTGTCTACGTCTGATCCTATGACTTATTAACGTGACCTCTCACCCCAACATCTTTAACATGTCAAGTCAAAAAGTCAAACAAACTCTATTGTCATTTAGAAATACATTGATATATGCAGTTCCAAACAAAATTACGTTGCATTTGGCTCCCTATGCAACACGATAAATTAAAAGAAGGATAGACATGGATAAAATGGATAAAAATGATAAAAAGGATAAATAGACAATGGTGGCAGCCCATTACATGGCATTCAGGAGTCTGATGGCTCATGGGAAGAAGCTGTTGCAGAACCTTGATGTTCTGCTCCTTATGCTACGATATCTTTTTCCCGAGGGCAGCAGAGTGAACAGTCCGTGATGGAGATGTGTGGGGTCTTTTATAATACTGCTGGCCTTAGACACGCAACGTTTGGTCGCAATATCCCCGATTGAGGGGAGAGAGGTCCCGATGATTTTTTCCGCTGTCCTCACCACTCTCTGCACGGACTTCCAGTCAGAGGCTTTACAGTCCCCAAACCAGACAGAGATACAGCTGGTCAGAATACTCTCTATGGTGCCCCATAACATGTCTTCTGACAGCATGCTACGCCTCACCACGGTTGACTCGGCTCTCGAACATGTCTCCTCTATTTCCGGCATGCCTACTCTCCTCCTAGCCAGGAGGACAAGAAGCTATCTTCATTCCCCCCTTCTTTTCCTCCAGCTTCACCATTCACCATGTCATCCACCATAACGTCCACCATTTTCATTGGGATCCCACCTCCAGATCCACATCCTTGCCCTTCCTTCCTGGTGCACACTTCCATCTCTACCTCCCTTCTCAAGCTAGTTTAGTTTAGTGTAGTTTAGAGAAACAGGCCCTTCGGCCCACCGAGTCCGCACCGACCAGCGATACCCGCACATCAACACTATCCCACACACACTGGGGACAATTTTACACATACACCAAGCCAATTAACCTGCTAACCTGTACGACTTGAATGTGGGTGGGAACCGAAGATCTCGGAGAAAACCCACGCGATCACAGGGAGAACGTACAAACTCCATACAGACAGCACCCGCAGTCGGGATCGAACCCCCGTCTCTGGCGCCGCAAGCGCTATAAGGCAGCGACTCTACCGCTGCGCCACCGTGGCACCGTTAAGCTACTTTCCAATATAAAAATAGGCGATGCAGCACCTGCCCTTTCAAGTCATTCCTTCCAGCTCACTCCTCTTGGAAGCCAAACAGTCCTTTCAAGTGAAAGATTTCATCTCATTTCATGTTCAAGATGTGGTCTCCTCAGTTATGCAAGTAAACCAAAACAAATGTATATTGGGCGAAACTCTAATTTGAATTGCACTCTGCCTTTGTTTGAGTCGACAATTTGATTTCCCAGAAAAGTCAACACAAAATCTACCACTTGCGACAAAGCTACAAAGCTCCTTTGCATCCCCAATGAATGTGTTCACTCACTAAACCATTAGTAAATCATGATTTCTCCCTAAGCTATATATATTTAAATGCCTCATTACTCCACCATCGCTTGACTATAAAAAAGGAACAGTACATGTATTTATGAGGAAATATTTTCTTAAGTGGGTTTAGGTTGATTATTATCATGTGTGCAATGACGCTATGTAATCAAATCAAGACACGTCAGGAGAGTTTCTTGTCATGTGTCCCAGATAGGACAATGACATTCTTGCTTCCTGCAGCACAACAGAATATTGTAGTCATAAATATAGATCAGATCAGTGTGTCCATATACCATAGAATATATATATACACACACACATCAGTAAACACATACAGTGCAATAGGTTGTTATAGTTCAGAGTTTGTTTGAAGTCGTGTTTAATAGTCTTATGGCTGTGGGGAAGAAGCTGTTCCTGAATAACTGTGCATAGTTCCCTGAAGGTGGAATCGCATGTAGATAGGGTGGTAAAGAAAGCTTTTGGTGTGCTGGCCTTTATAAATCAGAGCATTGAATATAGGAGTAGGGAAGTAATGTTAAAATTGTACAAGGCATTGGTGAGACCGATTCTGGAGTATGGTGTACAATTTTGGTCGCCTAATTATAGGAAGGATGTCAACAAAATAGAGAGAGTTCAGAGGAGATTTACTAGAATGTTTCCTGGGTTCCAGCAACTAAGTTACAGAGAAAGGTTGAACAAGTTAGGTCTTTATTCTTTGGAGCGCAGAAGGTTAAGGGGGGACTTGATTGAGGTCTTTAAAATAATGAAAGGGATAGACAGAGTTGACGTGGATAAGCTTTTCCCATTTAGGGTAGGGAAGATTCAAACAAGAGGGTATGACATGGGAATTAGGGGACAGAAGTTTAGGGGTAACATGAGGGAGAACTTCTTTACTCAGAGAGTGGTGGCTGTGTGGAATGAGCTTCCAGCAGAAGTGGTGGAGGCAGGATCGATTTTACCATTTAAAAGTAAAGTGGATAGGTATATGGACGGGAAGGGAATGGAGGGGTATGGTCTGAGTGCAGGCAGATGGGACTAGGGGAAAATAAATGGTCGGCGCGGACTGAAAGGGCCGAGAAGGCCTGTTTCCGTGCTGTAATTGTTATATGGTTATCTGGATGATGCAGATTTCAGGCTCCTGTACCTTCTACCTGAAGGCAACGGAAAGATGAGTGTGCGGCCAGGATGGTGTGGCTCCTTGATGATTCTTGCAGACTTTTTGATGCAGCAACTGCAATAGATCCCATCGATGGTAGGGAGGTCAGAACCGATGATGGACTGGCTAGTTGTTACAACTTTTTGCAGCCTTTTCCGCTCCTGGATGCTCAGATTGCCGAACCAAGCCACAGTGCAACCAGTCAGGAAGCTCTCTACTGTGGACCTGTTGAAGTTCGAGAGAGTCCTCCTTGACATACCGACTCTCTGTAATCTTCTCAGGAAGTAGAGGCGCTGACGTGCTTTCTTTATGATTGCATCAGTGTTCTGGGACTAGGAGAGATCTTCGGAAATATGCACGCCCAGGAATTTGAAGTTCTAGACCCTTTCCACCATTGGCCCGTTGATATAAACGGGACAGTGGGACCCCATCCTACCCCTCACATAACACTCTACGTAAATATAATCAAGCCAAACTCAAGTACAGTGGGTAGAGCAAAGGGGAAGATACAGAGTGCAGATTGTAGTTCTCTGCATTGTAGTGCAGCAGAACCAGAGACCAAGTAAAATTGGGACGAGGTCGCAAGGGGGTAGGGGTGAAGTAACCTGGAAGGACATTTCAGAAGCCTTATCGAATCCACATCACAAGATTAGAAATTGTTCAGTCAGAGCTGAACAGCATCTGCTGACAATGGCGTCTTGTGTTTCTTGGGCGTAGTGGTGGAAACAGGGCCGGCACGAGAACGCTCTTTCCTTGACCCCAGACGCCTGACAACAAAGGGGAAAAAAACTGTTCCTGAAGATAGACACAAAATGCTGGAGTAACTCAGCGGGACAGGCAGCATCTCTGGAGAGAAGGGATGGGCGACGTTTCAGGTCGAGACCCTTCTTCAGACTGAGAGTCAGGGGACGGGGAGGCACAGAGATAAGGAAGTGTACGGTGTGAAAATGAGACATCAAAGGGGATGAGGCTCAAGGTAACAAGAATAGATTATTGTTAGGTAGAGGAAGATGTCAACGAGGCACACATAAATAACATTTAATCAGGGGGACAGTCAGACGGGGTGGAGAACGATGAAGGGGAGGGGGTGGCAGGGGAAAGCAAGAGTTAATTGAAGTTGGAGAAATCAAATTCATACCGCTGGGGTGTAAGCTGCCCAAGCAAAATATGAGGTGCTTTACCTCCAATTTGAGCTGGGCCTCACTCTGACAGTGGAGGAGGCCCAGGACAGAAAGGTCAGTGTGGGAATGGGAGGGGGAGTTCAAGTGTTTAGCAATGGGGGATCAGGTATGTTTAGGCGGACTGAGTGGAGGTGTTCAGTGAAACGATCGTCGAGCCTGCGCTTGGTCTGGCCGACTGCCCCCGAGTCTGGTCGCACACGCTTTTAATCATCAGCAATAATTCTTCCTGTTGTCTCTTGTCGTCTCCGGTTATCACCAATGCATTTGGATACTTTTAGAGACCTGCGGACATTTTGGATCTCGCTCAACGCATGACTAACCCTGGCAAAATTCTCACACTCTCGTTTCAGTGCTGGTTTAAAGGACCGCGATATTATCATCAGCATCAATGGAAATACAATCACATCCTCTGAAGGAGTCAGTGATGCAATTAAAAACAACGACACCTTATCTCTTGTTGTACGGCGTGGAAACGAAGACTTGATGATCACTGTAGTCCCTGACGTCATTGAATAGAACAGAATTATTTTTCAAATCTGTTCAGTCGCACATCAGTGTAACCAGATATAAATGCTGTTATTTGAATATTTTGTCAATAAGTAGACCCTATTAAAAAGTTTAAATGTTAATTGTCACTGTTCAGGGCTTTGTGGTTAAAAATAAAAACATGAACTATAGTCACATCTGCTTGAACGTTCTTTGAAAAATGACCAAATTTGACCAAAAATGACAGAGAGAAATCTCTGAGAGTATTTTTCCATGTTTGAGAACAAAGATCCAGAATGACAGAATAGCGACGTACCACTACTTGGGTTAGGGCGGCACAGTGGAGCAGCTGGTAGCAGGGGCGGAAATCCGGGGGGTCCGGGGTCCCTATGCTTTGAGAGGCGGGGGACAATCCCCCCCCCCCCCCATGTTTTGTAATCCGGACTTTATCAGACGTTTTTTAAGGGGTGAATCGGCCAGTTCGCGGGGTCTTTCAGCGCCCGGCGTGGCTTCAAATGAAACTGCTGCATCGCGGCGATCGAGGCTCCCGATGTTGAAGCCCCCGTCGGTCGATGAAAGGCCCCGTGAACGGGTCGATTCAAGCCCCACGAGTCGGGGCGGACGAAGCTGCTGCTGTTGGAATGCGGAGTCGGTCGCCAACCAGGTCAGCTCCCGATGTTAAGGGCCTGTCCTACCAGCATCCGACTCCATGCGATGAACGCGATCAAACTAGAAGCGGGGGCCGCGCGGAGGTCGGGTACAAGGTCGTTCGCACCAGCATGCGCCTGCATGCAGCAAGCGCAACCAAACCGGCAGCAGGGGCCGCGCAGAGGTCGGGTGATCCCCTGTACAGGGCCGTTCCCACCAGCATGCTCCTGCATGCGGCAAGCGCAACCAAACCGACAGCAGGGGCCGCGCAGAGGTCGGGTGAGCGGCGCAAAGTGAGGCGAACTTGGAGCAAAGTCTTAAGGTAAGTTCGCCAGGACAGAGAGGGGCACACAGAGAGGGGCACAGAGGCACACACACAGAGGGCCACAGAGCCACGCACATAGAGGGTCACGGAGGCACCTACAGATAGGTTCACGGAGGCACGATGTCGAGGCGGTGTGTAATGCGTCGAGGTGACTGCGAGCCGACAAGCTGTTGCCGTGCGGAATTTTTGAACATAGTCAGTTTTACGGAGCCCCGCGCGATGTCGGGACGAACTCCGCACAATTCCGGCGATCGAAGTGGGACCGGCTCCGTGACGCCGGACGGCTCACGCGACAACGTTAGGTCACGCTCATCGCATAGAGTTGCATGCTTGTAGGACAGGCCCTTTACCGGCCACAGGGCCCACGGCCAAACTCGTGTGTGAGGGATGACTAAGAAAGTGGGATAATATGGAACTAATGTGAACAGGGGAATCGTGAAACTTGGCGAGTCAAAGGGCAGGTTTCCAAGCAGTATCTCTAAACCAAACCTTTCCTACAATACAGCCTTGTCCGGCAGCACCTGTTGTCAATGCTCATTCATGAAACCATTTGTTCCCATGTATTCCCATGTTAGTTGTCCTTATTCCAGTGTAGGTATAGATTCAAAAGGACACCAAGTGCTGGAGTAACTCAGCGGGCCAGGAAGCATCTATGGAGAACATGGATAGGTGATGCTTCACAGAGTGCTGGAGTAACTCAGCGGGCCAGGAAGCATCTATGGAGAACATGCATGGTAGGTCATAGGTCAGGAGGTGGGGTGGAGGAGTGAGTGGAGGATAGAAATTGGTGGGTGGAGGGTGTTGGAAGAAAGAGAGGGGGGGGAGGGTTTGGGGGACAAAAGGGTCTCGACCCAAAACATCACCTATCCATGTTCTCCAGGGATGCTACCTGATCTGCTGAGTAACACTAAAGGTCTATGTCCTTCTATGTATTCACCAGCATCTGTAGATCTTTGTTTTTCGTGGGTGAAGATTTAACTTTCTTAGCTATGAGAATACCATAATATTTGAATTAAATGTAGGATGATGAGGGGAAGCATTCTCATTGAAACTTACCAAATAATGAAAGGCCTGGATAGAGGACATGTAGAGGATGTTTCCAGTAGTGGGAGAGTCTAGGACCAGAGGGCAAAGCCTCAGAATAAATGGACATGCCTTTGGAATGGAGATGAGGAGGAATTCTTTCAGATGGTGAATCTGTGAAATTCATTGCCACAGACAGCAGTGAAGGACAAGCTTTGGGGTATTTTTAAAGCAGAGATTGGTAGGTTGTTGATCAGTAAGGGTGTCAGAGGTTATGGGGAGAAGGCAGGAGAATGGGGCTGAGAGGGAAAGATAGATCAGCCATGATAGAATGGCGGAGCAGACTTGATGGGCCGAATGGCTGAATTCTGCTATGTCTTATGAGAATACTTAACAAAGGAAACGTACTGATGTTGGATCTTACCGAGTATCAAAGATAAAACAATGAGCAGCCGCCCATTCACATCTGAGTAAACATAGCCTGATCCATAAAATGGAACAGAAATGTTGGCCCCATTTCCCATGATGATGTTTCAAAGCAAGCTGGGCAGATGTTTTTGATGGCAGTTAAATATAAATTTCTCATGGAAATCATAACAAAAGTTTTTTTTTGTAAACCAGGCCCTTCCTGTTGAGATTCTGAAATTGCAGCTTATTAACGATTTTCCAGCGTATTGATTCAGGAATGTTGATACAAGAGCACTAATTAGTTCTACTTAGTCATAAAGCCATGCAGCGTGGAAACAGGCCCTGGCCCAACTTGCCCACACCGGCCAACGTCCCATCTACACTAGTCCCACCTGCCCGCGCTTGGCCCATATCCCTCTAAACCTATCCTTTCCATGTAACTGTCAAAACATTTCTCAAGCATTGTGGTAGTACCCGAGACAACTACCTCCTCCAGCAGCTCGTTCCATACACTCACCACCCATTGTGTGAAAATGTTACCCCTCAGGTTCCTTTTAACTATTCCTTCCCACTCTCCCTGTTCTCAGGTTATCTATTCCCGTACTCTAGGCAAGAAACTGCTTTTACACACCACTATAAGAACAGCCCCTCGTCTTCTGCGCTCCAAGAAATAGAGTCCGAGCCTGCTCAACCTCTCTCTCTCTATAGGTCAGGCCAACGAGTCCTGGCAACATCCTCGGAAATCCTCTCAACACTATTGTGACACTTTTATTTGATGACGAAACTCGCAAACAATTCTCAGAGAGCTATTTTACAGCAAGCTTCATGCAAGCAGGGCAGATTTAAATCGGGCCAGCCCAACAATTAAATGCCTTAAGATTCGCGTTCCAATAAATGGCAAACGCTCCTTGGAAGTGGAGCAGCTTCCGATTGCTACTGTTCTCACGCCAGATTGTGTATCCTTTCTTCCTACACAGTCTGACCCTTACCCTTACTCTAATGCAACTCCTCATTTACTGAACAATAGTCAAAACTAAAAATAGACACAAAATGCTCAGCGGGAGAGGCAGCGTCGCATAAGTTCATTTATTGTCACATACACCAATAGGTGTAGTGAAATTCACTGGCCAGGTCTGTCATACAATTTTAAAAAGCAACAGACTCAGAAAACAGATTTTAACATGAATATACATCACAGTGGCTCCTACGCATTCCTCACAGTGATGGTAGGTGAAAATAAAGTTCTAAGTCCTTCCCTTGTTGTTCTTCCTTGGTCGGGGGCCTCAAGCCCCCCGTTGACGGGCCGGTCTTGAGCAGAGATACTAGAGGATCTCCTCGAGTATCTTTGGTCTTGAATCCCGTAGTCGTCGAGCCATTCAGCTCCCGCATCGGGGGGGATGTCAGCTCCCTCGCGCCGGGGCTGGGCGAACCTTCTGCGCCGTTGGAGCTCCCGACTAGCCTCTCCCGAGACTGTGAGTCCTTGATGGTAAGTCCGCAGGCCGCGGTGGGAATGATCCCAGTCCCGCTCCGGTGGTAAGTCCGCTCCCCGCGGTGGGGCTCACGACGGTCTGAAGCGGCTTCCAGCTCCATCGATAGTAGGCCGCAAAGCCCGGAGAATGTGATCCGAAACTTGATCACTTTCCCCCAAACCCCCCCCCCCCCCCTCCACCCACATAAAACAAATAGAAGAACATTAAAACAAACTTTAAACAAATGCTAAAAATAATAAAAAGGATGAAAAAAAGGAACAGACTGCCGGCATCTCTGGAGAGAAGGAAAGAATGGGCGATGATGCCTGTCCTGTTGGGTACTCCAGCATTTTGTCTATCTTCAATTTAAACCAGTATCTGCAATTCTTTACTGCACAATAGTCAAAACTAAACGTGTAATAAAACTGTCGAAACAAAGAAATGCAGACCTTATCTTGCACTAAACCTTTTTACCATGTATCTATACACAGACTGCTTGATTGTAATCATGTATAGTCCATTCACTGACTGGATAGCACGCAAAAAACAAAAAAGTTGTTCGGCACGGACTTGAAGGGCCGAGATGGCCTGTTTCCGTGCTGTAATTGTTATATGGTTATATGGTTATATGGTTAAAAAGCTTTTCACTGCAAGCAACCAAATTTATTTATATATCACATTTCAGCAACAAGGCGATTTAAAGTGTTTTACTCAAAGCATTAAAAAGCAATTAAAAACAGTCATTAAAATGAATAGAAAATAAAAAAATAAGCTAAAATAGAATAAGACAAGTATAAAATACAAGAATAAAAGTCACAGTGCAGTGTAACAAATGAATCATTATTTAATTTAATTCAAATCAGCGTCAAACAGAAAAGTCTTCAGCCCCGATTTAAAAGAACTGAGAGTTAGAGCGGAGCTGCATTTTTCTGAAAGTTTGCTCCCTCAATGTGGAGCATAAACCCAAAACACTGCTTCTGTGCTGGAGAAACTCAGCGGGTGCGGCAGCATCTATTGAGCAAAGGAAATAGGCAACGTTTCGGGCCGAAACCCTTCTTCAGACTCTGGGGACAGAAAGCAGACCTGTCCCACCTGACCTCAGAGGTTGGGATTGTTCATAATATAGCAGAAGATCACAATTATATTTTGGCCCAAGATCATTCAGTGCTTCATAAACTAAAAGCCCTGTCCCATGGTACGAGTTCATTCCAAGAGCTCTCCCAAGTTTGCCCCGATTCGAACTCGGAGATATACGGTAATGGCCACTCGTCGGTACTCGGGGCTCTTGTGGACATTTTTCAACATGTTGAAAAATCTTCACGAGTCTTCCCGTGCTTACCTGCCGTTAGCGAGTCTTCCCGTGCTTACCTGCCGTTAGCGCTAAGAGACGTCCCTGAGCTCCGACGTACCCGCTACTTTCATTCTCCGTGCTTATCACGAGTTTGATTTTTTTTTTAACTTGGGAGAGCTTTTGGAATGAACTCATTCCGTGGGACAGGGCTTTTACAGTAATATTTTGATATCAATTCTTTGCAGACTGGAAGCACGTGTAGAGACCTAAAAACTGGAGTGATGTGATCCACTGTCTTGGTCTTAGAGAGGACTTGAGCAACAGAGTTCTGAACCAGCTGCAGCTATCTAATCAATTTTATAGGGAGACCTGTGAAGACAGCATTGCAGTGGTCAAGTCTACTGAAGATAAATGCATGGACAGGTTTTTCCAGATCCTGCTGCACCATAAGTCCTTTAACCCTTGATATTTTCTTATGGTGATAGTAGGCCGACTTAGTAATTGTCTTAAAGTGGCTGTTGAAGTTCAGGTCTGAGTCCATGACTACACCAAGTTCTGGCTTTGTTCGTGGGTTTTACCATTACCGATTGACGGCGAGCACTGACTTTTAATCGTTCCTCATTGGCTCCAAAAACAACTACCTCAGTTTTGTCTTTAATTGAAGAAAGTTTTGGCACATCCAATCGTTGATTTGTTCGATGCACTTACTCAGTATTCGCGTTGGGCCATAGTACCCCGGTGATATGGTTATGTAAATCTGTGTGTCGTTTGCATAATTATGGCAACTTACTAGATCTGCCGGATGCCAACCATTTTAACTCCACTTTCCATTCCCACACTGACTTTTCTGTCCCGAGTCTCCTCCATTAGCATTGTGAGGCCACACGCAAACTGGAGGAACAGCACCTCATGTTCCGCCTCGCTAGTACTCGGTACATGTGACAATGATAAACTAAACTAAAATAGAAAGAGACACAAAAATATAGGAGTAATTCAGTTCAGGCAGCATCCCTGGAGAACATGGTTAGGTGATGTGTCGGGTCAGGACCCTTCATACAGATTGCAAGGTTGGGGGGGGGGGGGGGGGGAGAAAACGAAGGCTGGAAGGGGGGAGAGGCAGGACAAAGCAGGAGGTAATGCCTTGCCCGAGGCGAGAGGATTATTGATAGGAGGATGGTTGGAACAAAGGCCAGAGATAAAAGGTGTGGGACAATGGGACAAGATTTCAGAGTTGCAGATGCTGGTTTAAACCAAAGATAGACACAAAACGCAGGAGTAACTCAGTGGGACAGGCAGCATCTCTGGAGACAAGGAATGGATGACATTTCGGGGTCGAGACCCTTCTGTAGACTGATTCGGATTGAAGAGTTGCGCATTGTAAAGCCGGAGGGAGGTAAATTACAGAATTGGGTGTGGGAGTAAAGGGGAAGGGGTTGTGGGAGTGAGGGGGGAGGGGGGGTTGGCAAGAAGTTACCCAAAATTGGAGAATTCAACATTTATACGGTTGGGTTGGAATACGGGGTGCTGTTCCTCCAGTTTGCATGTGGCCTCACGGAGGAGGCCCAGGTCAGAAAGGGCAGTGTGGGAATGGGGAGTGGTTAAATACTTAAAATGGTCAGCAACTAGGAGTTCTAGTAGGGCTGCTCAGTCAGCCCAGGCCTATTATATCTCCCTGTTGTTAACCATTTTAACTCTCCTCCTCATTACTGACCTGTCCGTCCAGGACCTCCTCTATTGCCAGAGTGAAGTGACGTGTAAACCAGAGGAACAGCAGTAATATTCAGCGTGGATACCATACAACACAACGGTGAAATTCTCCAACATAACTATGCTCCTCCCCGGAGGAACCCCACGCTGTCACAGGGAGCAAGTGCAAACTCCAGATAGACAGCACCCGTAGCCAAGATCGAACCCGAGGCTCCAGCGCTGGGACACCGTGCCGCAGAGAAATCAGCTTGTGGGCAGTTCTCAGGAGCAAACCTTTACATAGCCCAGGGACTGTCTGTACTACTCAAACAAATCCCACACAGCACTGCAACTTTTAGACACAAACTAGTCTGCAGAAGGGTCTCAACCCATTCCTTCTCTCCAGAGATGCTGCCTGTCCCGCTGAGTTTCTCCAGCATTTTGAGCCTCCGCAGCTCCTTCCTACACACTGCAACTTTAAAGTCAGATCTGTGACGGTAGACAATAGACAATGGGTGCAGGAGTAGGCCATTCGGCCCCTCGAGCCAGCACCGCCATTCAATGTGATCATGTAAATCATGGTAGTTAGCAAAATGAAAGTATGTTTCACACAAAGACGTTTCAAATACATTTCTTAAAAAAGTCCATATTTTATTGGATTTGTTTTTGTTAAATAATGAGGCCATACGCCCCCTGGTGGTAAACATCACGCACATGGATTTTTATTAGGGACCTGAAAACAATTTGATACCAGCAGTAGGCTTGCTTCCAACTGCTCTGATTATACTTTGCATTTTTAATCCTTGCACAGCCTTTACCACAACCTTTCCTTGTTAATTATAGGCAGCAGCAACCACCGGTCAGAAAGCATTGCAGAACATAATTCCTGACCAATACTCCAGGAAGATCTGTCTTGGTGTGCATGCATTTAATTCAAATTAAGGGGATATCTACAAGCACAGAAAAAAGTGATCATACAATTTACATTATATACAGACTTCACAACAATAATGTACACGGCCCATCGTCTTACCCATGCCCGAAGGAATGAATCAAACAGGGAACGTGAAGAAACATAAGGTTTATGGCCTAGGAGTCATATTCACAAGATAACAAGGGATCTGATAAGGCAGTCCTTTCCCCAAGCCTGAGGAGGCCTTGCAGGTCAGTGTGGGTGGATCTTCAGTAGTAAGTACACCAGTTACTGCCGTCGCTGGGCATCAGGCCCCCTGTGATGAGTAGAATTAGATCCACAAACCACCATATCCCCAGCCCTCCGAGCGTCAGCAGTTTTCCAACGGCAGTGCCAGTGTGTGCCAAGCAAAACCTGTCAACGCCAAAACACCCCAGGAAGAAGGAATATAGCAGGGTTGTCACAAAGTAATGTCCAGTGTATCTGCAAGGCAACGGATACAAGAGAGTTTAGTTTAGCTTAGAGATACAGCGGAGAAACAGGCCCTTCGGCCCATCGAATCTACGCCGACCAGCAATCCCCACCCCCACACACTTTCCTTCACACACTAGGGACAATTTACAATGACATCAAGCCAATTAACCTACAAACCTATATGAGGAAAGAATGGGTTGACTGGGATTGCATTCATTGGAATTTAGAAGGATGAGAGGAGATCATATAGAAACATATAAAATTCTAAAGGGATTGGGCGGGCTAGATGTAGGAAAAATATTGTCTATGTTGGGGGAGTCTAGAACCAGGGGTCACAGTTTAAGAATAAGGAATAGGCCATTTAGGAATGAGATACACCCAGAGAGTTGTGAATCTGTGGAATTCTCAGTGGAGGCCAATTTATTTGATGTTTTCAAGAGATTAGCTCTTAGGGCTAATGGAATCAAGGGATATGGGGAAAAAGCAGGAACGGGGTACTCATTTTGGATGATCAGCCATGATCATATTGAATAGATGTGCTGGCACGAAGGGCCGACTCCTGCACCTATTTTCTCAGTATCACCTATTGTCACCTTGTCGTGGTGGAGAAGCTTGTGTGGACCCGAGATCCTGAGAACAATGCTGTCTGGAGCTATGCTCCTGGTAGGGGGAGGTCGAGGGGGAGGTCTCTGACAAAGAGCAATCTAACCAAGACCTCAATGGTGGAGCAGGCGGAGGACGATGGCTGACGTTAGTGGAGTGTCACAACGGCTGGGAAGGCGGATGAAGACTGCAGCAGAAAAGTGTCTCCGGTCGTCTTGGACTCCATGCCACTGGATCCTGACCCAGATTTGTTAAGGGTTGTTCTGTGCACCTGTCTTCCCACACTAAATAAAGTCACGCACAAGCGTCCTCCATATAGGGAATAGCACCCTGGAGCCACCCTGGTCAGCCACGACTGAATGGGCCTAAGATGTATCATTACTGCTTGACCTTGACATTGTCTGGCCTGCTGGGTAATGACAGAAAAAGAGTGCTGGAGTAACTCAACAGGTCAGGCAGCTTCTCTGGAGAACTCGGATTGGTGACGTTTTGGGTCAGTACTATTCTTCAGACTGTTTCTCCAGAGATGCTGCCTTACCCGTTGAGTAACTCCAGCACTTTGCACTTTTAAAAATAAATGAACCAGCATCTGCAGTTCCTTGTTTCCATGAGTATCTATAGAACTCTGTCAATATGTGCAGAAGTTGCAAAGATGTCAGTTCTGTAAGCTTCTTGTTTACACACAGTTCAGCCACAAAATGATTCTTGTACTGTTCCCATGGTTACTGAATGAAGACAAAAATCAAAGTAAGGTCTTACTTTATACACGGTACATTTCCGCGACGGAAAGTGCGAGGTCCAACACACTGTATATCCTTTAGCGCAGTGCAGCGGACTTCTGTATGATGCACTTCATTGTAAGCTTGCCCACCAAACTGTTGACAAAGTATATGGTTGATTAGTCGATTTACCTTCTCTCCCCTCAGCTCCAATAACAGCAACATTTTCATCTTACTAGGGCAAGGGGAGCGAGAAAGAGGTGTATCAACAAGGTCAAAGGAAATTATAGTTCCTTAGGATCCAAAACCGCTTAAAACTTTGTTAATACATAACAGGTCAGATAACGTTTCTGGAGAGAGAAGTGGAGTCAGCATTTCAGGTCAGAATTGAGCGAAGAAGTGTCCCACCCGAAACATTGTTTGTTCATTCCTTCAACAGATGCTGCCTGACCCACTGAGTTCCTCTGGCACTTTGCTCACATTGCCAGCATCTGTAGATTATTTTGTCTCCAAATGAGGAGGTGAAACAACTGGTAGACTGGTGCAATACGAACAACCTGATCCTGAATGTCGGAAAAACAAAGGAGGTCATCGTCGACTTCAGGAAAAACCGGCACAGTCCCACACCACTTCACATCAATGACAGCGATGTGGAGGTGGTCAGTAGCACTAAGTTCCTGGGGGTGCAGATCACTAACAGTCTGACCTGGTCGAATAACATCTCATTAACAGTTAAGAGAGCGCAGCAGCGGTTGCACTTTCTGCGCCGGATGGGAAGAGCTCACCTCCCCCATCCCATCCTCACCACTTTCTACTGGGGCACCATAGAGAGTATTTTGACCAGCTGTATCTCTGTCTGGTTTGGGGACTCTAAAGCCTCCGACTGGACGTCCGTGCAGAGAGTGGTGAGGACAGCGGAAAAAATCATCGGGACCTCTCTCCCCTCAATCGGGGATATTGCGACCAAACGTTGCGTGTCTAAGGCCAGCAGTATTATAAAAGACCCCACACATCTCCATCATGGACTGTTCACTCTGCTGCCCTCGGGCAAAAGATATCGTAGCATAAGGAGCAGAACATCAAGGTTCTGCAACAGCTTCCTCCCACGAGCCATCAGACTCCTGAATGCCATGTAATGGGCTGCCACCATTGTCTATTTATCCGTTTTATCCATGTTTATCCTTCTGTTAATTATCGTGTTGCACAGGGAGCCAAATGCAACAGAATTTCATTTGGAACTGCACATATCGATGCATTTCTAAATGACAATAAAGTTTGACTTGACTTTCTATCTTCATTGATGCTGCCTGACCAGCTGAGCACTTCCAACATTCTGCTCATATTAGTGAGACCAGCTGAGCCACATTTGTCAGGCAAGACGCACAGAGTCTCTTGCCCAGAGTAGGGGAATCGAGAACCAGAGGACATAAGTTTAAGGTGAAGGGAGAAAGATTTAATTGGATTTTTTTTCACACAAAGGGTGGTGGGTATATGGAATGAGCAGCCAGAGGAGTTGGTTGAGGCTGGGTCTATTGCAACGTTTAAGAAACAATTAGACAGGTATATGGATAGGTCAGGTTTAGAAGGATGTGGGTCAAACGCAGGCAGATGGACAAGTGTAGATGGTTGGGCTAATGAGACTGCTTCCATGCTGTATCACTATACGAAACCACATCGGGAACTCATTCAGTTGGAACAACTCAGCGGGTCACGGAGCATCTATGGGGGAGAGGGGAATTCTTGACGTTTCAGGTTGAGAACCATTATCAGGACTAGTATGATCTGAACCATCACAATTCCTCTCCTCTCCACAGAAGCTGGTCAACCGACGGAATTTATTCAGCAGTATGCATTTTGCTTCTGATTCAAACTCTTGTGTCTGCTAAAGAGAAATAAAGTTTCCTTACTTTCACACAGCCATATCCTTGTTCCTGATACGCAGTTGTGTTTCCAAGGAGGTCCACTGGATCATCACATTCAATAAAATCATCAGGCCTGCAGGCAATACAGAGGGCATGATGATGGGTTAACACTACAAACCATTACTATTCAAACCAAGGACTCGCGGCTCCTGTTCAATTAATGCTAAATTATTTTTGATCTGATGAATGATCCAAACTTAAATTGTTAAGACCAAGAACCCAACAAGCCGTTGATGGAATAAAAACAGAAAATCCAAGAGTCATGCAGAACCTGTGGATGGAGAAACTGATAATATTTCAAGTCTGGGATTTGTTCATCAGAATCAGGAAAAGAGACAAAATAAGCTAATTTTAGACAGCAGAGAAGGTGATGGAGGGAAGTGGAAATTCATTTTTGATGGATATTTTGTTTTGTCTGCAATTCTGTTGATGTCCCAACTGGACAGATAATCCAGAAGAGGACAGGTTACATAGAGATTGGACACATTAGATGTTTTCCCTGGAGTAGAAGATTAACAGGCAACCTGATAAAGATGATCAATAGCAAGAATCTTTTTTCCCATGGCAGGCCCGATTAATACAAGAGGGCGTAAGACCATAAGACATAGCAGAATTAGGCCATTCAGCCCTTCGAGTCTGCTCTGCCATACAATCATGGTAGATCTACTTTTCCCACTCAAACGTTCCTACATCCCCGTGATATTTGCCCACCTTGTATCCCAACCCAGAATATTTGCCCCACACTGTAACACCCCCACCCAGGAACACTGTACCCCCACCCGCACGGTCTCACTATACCTCCACCCGAGAATTTTTGTCCCACACAACACCAGCCCCAACCCCGGGACCACACTCATCCCTCACCCCCGGGATATGCTCCCAACACAGAACCCCCACCCATAGGACCACATTGTACATCCACCCCAGAATATTTTCCCTACAATGTATCACCCCCAGGACAATACACCCCATCCCTGGGGGTCACTCTCTCCCCCAACAGGACCACACTGTACCCCATCACCCACAGGGTCATACTCCAACGGCACCCCCAAGACTACACTCACCCCATCCCGGGGCCACACTGTCCCCCCACCCCCGGGACCACACTCCCCCCCCACCCCCGGGACCACACTCCCCCCCCACCCCAGAGATCACACTCCCCCCCCCACCCCAGAGACCACACTCCCCCCCCCACCCCAGGAACCACACTGCCCCCCACCCCCGGGACCACACTGTCCCCCATACCCCAGGGACCACACACTGTCCCCCCCACCCCCGGGACCACACTGTCCCCCATACCCCAGGGACCACACACTGTCCCCCCCCACCCCAGGGACCACACTCCCCCCCCCATCCCCAGGACCACACACTGTCCCCCCCACCCCAGGGACCACACTGTCCCCCCCCACCCCAGGGACCACACACTGTCCCCCCCCACCCCCGGGACCACACACTGCCCCCCCCACCCCCAGGGACCACACACTGTCTCCCACCCCAGGGACCACACTGTCCCCCCCCCCACCCCAGGGACCACACACTGTCCCTCCACCCCAGGGACCACACTGTCCCCCCCCACCCCAGGGACCACACACTCCCCCCCCCCACCCCAGGGACCACACTGTCCCCCCACCCCAGGGACCACACACTGTCCCCCCACCCCAGGGACCACACTGTCCCCCCCACCCCAGGGACCACACACTGTCCCCCCCCCACCCCAGGGACCACACACTGTCCCCCCACCCCAGGGACCACACACTGTCCCCCCCCCACCCCAGGGACCACACACTGTCCCCCCCCCCCACCCCAGGGACCACACACTTCCCCCCCCCCACCCCAGGGACCACACTGTCCCCCCACCCCAGGGACCACACACTGTACCCCCACCCCAGGGACCACACACTGTCCCCCCCCCACCCCAGGGACCACACACTGCCCCCCCACCCCAGGGACCACACACTGTCCCCCCCCACCCCAGGGACCACACACTGTCCCCCCCACCCCCGGGACCACACACTGCCCCCCCCACCCCCAGGGACCACACACTGTCTCCCACCCCAGGGACCACACTGTCCACCCCCCCACCCCAGGGACCACACACTGTCCCTCCACCCCAGGGACCACACTGTCCCCCCCCACCCCAGGGACCACACACTCCCCCCCCCCCCACCCCAGGGACCACACTGTCCCCCCACCCCAGGGACCACACACTGTCCCCCCACCCCAGGGACCACACTGTCCCCCCCACCCCAGGGACCACACACTGTCCCCCCCCCCACCCCAGGGACCACACACTGTCCCCCCACCCCAGGGACCACACACTGTCCCCCCACCCCAGGGACCACACTGTCCCCCCCACCCCAGGGACCACACACTGTCCCCCCCCACCCCAGGGACCACACACTGTCCCCCCACCCCAGGGACCACACACTGTCCCCCCCCCACCCCAGGGACCACACACTTCCCCCCCCCACCCCAGGGACCACACTGTCCCCCCACCCCAGGGACCACACACTGTACCCCCACCCCAGGGACCACACACTGTCCCCCCCCCACCCCAGGGACCACACACTGCCCGCCCACCCCAGGGACCACACACTGTCCCCCCCCCACCCCAGGGACCACACACTGCCCGCCCACCCCAGGGACCACACACTGTCCCCCCCACCCCAGGGACCACACACTGTCCCCCCCCCACCCCAGGGACCACACACTGCCCCCCCCACCCCAGGGACCACACACTGCCCGCCCACCCCAGGGACCACACACTGTCCCCCCCCCACCCCAGGGACCACACACTGTCCCCCCACCCCAGGGACCACACACTGCCCGCCCACCCCAGGGACCACACACTGTCCCCCCCCCCCACCCCAGGGAACACACACTGCCCCCCCACCCCAGGGACCACACACTGTCCCCCCCACCCCAGGGACCACACTGTCCCCCCCCCCACCCCAGGGAACACACACTGCCCCCCCACCCCAGGGACCACACACTGCCCCCCCACCCCAGGGACCACACTGTCCCCCCCACCCCAGGGACCACACACTGTCCCCCCCCCCACCCCAGGGAACACACACTGCCCCCCCACCCCAGGGACCACACACTGCCCCCCCACCCCAGGGACCACACACTGTCCCCCCCACCCCAGGGACCACACACTGTCCCCCCCCCCACCCCAGGGACCACACACTGCCCCCCCACCCCAGGGACCACACACTGCCCCCCCACCCCAGGGACCACACTGTCCCCCCCACCCCAGGGACCACACACTGTCCCCCCCCCCACCCCAGGGACCACACACTGCCCCCCCACCCCAGGGACCACACACTGCCCCCCCACCCCAGGGGTCACTCTGTCGCCCACCCCAGGGACCACACACTGTCCCCCCACCCCCGGGGTCACTCTGTCGCCCACCCGCACTCACTCACAGTAATCTGCAGAACACCAGCGGGGAGTGGGGGTCTTGGTACTCCAGCACCGTGCTGCTGCTGTTGCCGCCCTCGGCCCCGGCCTCAGCCCCCGCCTCCTCCCCGGTGCCGGTCTCCTGCGGGCCGGCCGTGCCGTTGTCGGGGGACGCGGATGCGGCCAGTAGAGCGGCCACGGCAGCGGCCAGGAGCAGCAGCAGCTGCGCGGCGAGCAGGAGGTGACCGGGCGCCACGGTGGCCATGGCCGGCCCGACAGTCTCCGTCACTCACTCACTCCCACACAGGCTGCGCCAGGCCGCACTAGGCCGCCGGATGTCCCGCCCATCAGGAGGCGGGTCACGGTTGACCGATGGCCGCACCGACCAATCACCTCGCCCGCCCCACCTCCAGGAGGCGGGACAGACCAGACGGACGTCCGCGCAGCCCAATCAGATCGTCGGGCCCGCCCCCAGGAGACGGGACAAGACTGACGGACGTCGCATCGACCAATCAGCTTTCTAGACCCGCCTTGGCGTCATCGGGAGGTAGGTTGACGTGAGCAGCATCCAATCCAAGCACATCCTCCTCGCAGGCCCACTCGCTGATTGGTCCAGTTGCCTGCCACTCAACTGCGGCTCCAGCCTATCAATTGCCGATGTGGGCGGGATTCCCTGAGCTGAGGAGACAGGCACTAAATGCACCAATCAAGGTGGGGGTGAGTTGTAGTTGTGAGTTGTAGTTGTGAGTTGTGAGTTTGTAGTTGTGAGTTGTGAGTTTGTAATTGTGAGTTTGTAGTTCTGAGTTGTGAGTTTGTAGTTGTGAGTTTGTAGTTGTGAGGTGTGAGTTTGTAGTTGTGAGTTTGTAGTTGTGAGTTTGTAGTTGTGAGTTTGTAGTTGTAGTTGTGAGTTTGTAATTGTGAGTTTGTAGTTCTGAGTTGTGAGTTTGTAGTTGTAGTTGTGAGTTTGTAGTTGTGAGTTTGTAGTTGTAGTTGTGAGTTTGTAGTTGTGAGTTTGTAATTGTGAGTTTGTAGTTCTGAGTTGTGAGTTTGTAGTTGTAGTTGTGAGTTTGTAGTTGTGAGGTGTGAGTTTGTAGTTGTGAGTTTGTAGTTGTGAGTTTGTAGTTGTGAGTGTGTAGTTGTGAGTTTGTAGTTGTGAGTTGTGTTATTTTTTTTATTATTAACATTATAGTTATGGGCGCCTTTCAAAGACTGTAAAGGACGCCTTACAAAATGTAATAATCAGATTACAAAACATATAAGCAGAATAAAGCAAGAGACAAAAAATAGTAGGGTTGACGTTCAAGGAGTCAAGTTCAGTTTATTGTCACATTAACTAAGGTACAGTGAAAGTAGACAAAACTGCTTGAGAAACTCAGCGGGTGAGGCAGCATCTATGGAGCGAAGGAAATATGTGCTATTTCGGGCCGAGACCCTTCTTCACACTGATGTGGGGGGGTGGGGGCAGAAAGAAGAAAGGAAGAGGTGGAGACAGTAGGCTGTGGGAGAGCTGGGAAGGAGGGACCCCAACATAAAACAAACCCCCGCATAAAACAAACCAAGGAACACTGAAACATACTAAATATACCAAAAAGAAGAAAGGACAGACAGACTGTTGGCAGGGCAGCCACTGCCAGTTGTGAGTTGGCTTTGTGGGTTGTGAGTTGGGTTTGGAGTTCAAGGTTTCAAGGTCAGTCAAGGCCAATTAAGGTACAGTGACATTCGAATTACCATACAGCCATATTTTAAAAAAAGCAACTGCATGAAAGTTACCAGAAACATCCCCAATACATAATTCCTTGGATTCTCTCTACTTCCTTTCTTGATCAAGGAACAACGTTGGCTACCCTTACATTCATGATCTTGCTGTGGTCTTAACCTTCACCAGGCCCCTGGATGCCATGCCCTCAGGGGATCTCCGCTACCTCTGCAGAGTGTGTCCATCATTCTCCAAAGCCCTCATCCACAGCTAGATTGAAAAATGCACTGACATTATTTCAGTTGCACCCTCGATCCTTTTTTAATAGCATCAGTAATTGGGTCAGGTTTAGTGGGGATTAGGCAAGGCAGGATGTAATGTCATTTATATTGGATGATGTTGCATTGCCTCAAATTAACATGCTTTGCTGGTTGTTTCCCCGTAACTTAATGCAACAGAAAACATGGTACAGTTTCCACAGCAAATCCACGACACTAAGATTACTGCCTCGCTCCTGGAAAAACAATCTGCTTGATTAATTTTACCCTGATGGCAATACAGGTTTGACCTCAGAATTAAATAATTACACTTCACTATTTTGAGTTAACTAACACAGAATCAGTTCTCCGATAGTCCCCATCACCGAGTGTTAAGAGGGAAGTTTCTCAGTCACTTCCTGGTGAGGATGCGACTATTCTCCGAGTTGCGTCTTCGCCCTCCCCCCTCGTGGCCTACCATCTGGATTGGCGCGACCTTTCCTGCCGGAGACCAACCAGAGCTTCAGCAGCGGCGCAGCACTGGATTCATCGCGGAGCGGACAATGCCTGACCTGGGATCGTGGAGCTGTGAGGGATAAAGTGATTAAACCCCACTATTGTAAGGATTCAGGAGAGGATTCTAACTTGTAAACAGGATTCTAGCCGATAGAGGCCAGGGAGAGGATTCTGACACAGCTGTGAATGAAGTTACCAGAACTGTCTTTGAGTAAGGATTGATGGCATTGTATAGCGGTGGAAGGGTAGTGATGAATGCGACCCTTATCAGTAGAGACTAGTGATGGATGCGACCCTTGTCAGTAGAGACTAGCTTTTAATTCAGATACAAGAAAACTGAGACAGGTCAGTTGGAGGTGAGCAAACTAGGCCAGGTCAATTGCAACTGAGCATGCTTAATGAAATAAATGAATATTACTTACACACCCTTAGTCGAGAAATTGTTCATTACCATGAACATGCTATGTATGATGTGGGAGGTACTGGGGGATGTACCTATAGACTGTGCACCTCAGTGCTCTGATTGGGAAGAGCCAGAAGGGGAGGTTAAGCCAGCAGAATTGTGTGTATAAAGGGGCTTTACTTTACTGACTTCGGTGTGTCTCAACTTGGAGAGGCACCCGATTCTGCAGACTCGCAAATAAAGCATCTCTTGTTTCCATAATTTAGTCTCTGAGTAGTGATTATGAGCAGAACCTATATCTCACAGAGCTGTGGTTTGCGGAGCTTCCAGCAGTGGGCGGCGCTGACCAACATCGCGGAGTCACTTTGGTGCCGTCCCTCACAGTGGAAAACTTAGATTCCGCTGTGTGGGGATGTTTATGTTAAAGTCTATCATGTGATGTGTTCTTTTTTAAATTCGTATGGCTGTATGGTAACCCAAATGTCACTGTACCAATTGGTGTATGTGACAATACATGTAAACTTGAACTTGAACTGAAAATGAGAACAGGTCAGATTTAAGATTCTTATAGTCATGACCCCTTCCCTCTACTTTTCTGAAGCATAATTTCTCACCTCATTAGTTTTGTTGAGTTTATGGTCACGTGTACCGAGGTACAGGTGAAAAGCCTTTGTTGCGTGCTAACCAGTCAGCGGAAAGACAATACATGATTACAATCGAGCCATTCACAGTGCACCGATAAATGCTGGTGCTGGAGGTTTAATAGAGTGGAGCGATTGTAATGAGCGCCATTGGTCCAGGAACGCTGAGGCCCTGTACAAGATGGGACAGGGCCGGCTGTACTTTTTGAGAAGACTCTGCTCCTTCAATGTCTCCAGTAAGCTGCTGCAGATGTTCTACCAATCGGTGGTAGCCAGTGCCATCTTCTTCGCTGCTGTGTACTGGGGCATACGGACGCCGATTGGTTCAACAAACACATCAGGAAGGCTGGCTCCGTCCTGGGGGCGGAGTTGGATTCATGGGAGGTTGGTCTTGGAGGGGACGATGCTCCTCAAACTGCGGAGCTTCCTGGACAATACATCTCACCCCCTCCATGACACACTGGTCAACCTGAGGAGCACCTTCAGCAGCAGACTGGTTCCACCAAGACGCAGGACAGAACATCACAGGAGATCTTTCTTCCATGTGGCTATCAAACTGTACAACTCCTCCCCCTTTTTTCGTGGGATAGACTGAGTGACACCCCTCCCCAATCTTTGCACATCCCCAATCCTCTCCACTCGTCAATTTAATTTCATGTTTCGTGTATTTTGTGTTTTAAAACTATTGGCAGATAAATTTCCCTCCTGGGATAAATAACATTCTATGGTATCTTATCTTGGGAGGAAGATCTTCCAGCACGTGTCCCATAGCCTTCTCTGCCTGAGTGATCCTCATCTCGACACTCAATGACTCTGCTTCCACCATTCCCTCCAGCATCGTAGTTCATCTTCCTTCAGATCCCCTGCCCCTCATTGGAACAGATGTCCTCTAGTTTTATCAGCCTCTGATACAGGAAAAGCTTCCTGCAGTTATAGAGTCATACAACATGGCAGCGTGGTGGCGGAGCGGTAGAGCTACTGCCTTTGCAGCGCCAAACCCCCAAGTTCAATCCTGACTACGGGTGCTGTCTGTACGGAGTTTGCACGTTCTCCCCGTGACCTGCGTGGGTTTTCTCTGAGACCATCAGTTTCCTCTCACACTCCAAACACGTGCAGGTTTGCAGGTTAATTGGCTTGGTATGGTTAGAAAATTGTCCCTAGTGCGTGTAGGATAGTGTTAGTGTGCGGGGATCGCTGGTCGGCGCGGACTCGGTGGCCGAAGGGCCTGTTTCCATGCTGTATCTTTAAACCAGAGCATGGAAACAGGCCCTTTGGCCCATCTTGCCCATGACGATGAAGTTGACCCTGTAATTTTACCACAGCCATGCCCAGTCAGAAGTCCTCCACCGTAGGGAAAATAGACCCAGCCTCTTCAGTTTCTCCTCATAAGTGATATGTTCCCTCCCAGGCAATGTCTGGACAGAGTGGATGTGGAGAGGATGTTTCCATGAGTGGGAGAGTCCAGGACCAGAGGGCATAGCCTTAGACTAAAAGGACATACCTTTAGAAAGCAGATGAGGAGGAATTTCTTCAGTCAGAGGGTGGTGAACCTGTGATATTCATTGCCGCAGACGGCTGTGGAGGCTGCCATTGGGTATTTTTGAGGCAGAGATTGATAGGTTCTTGTTTGCAAATAGGCAACGTTTCAAGTAGAAACCCTTTTTCAGACTGAAGAAGGTTTTCGGCCCGAAACGTTGCCTATTTCCTTCGCTGCATAGATGCTACTGCACCTGCTGAGTTTCTCCAGCACTTTTGTCTACCTTCGATTTGCCAACATCTGCAGTTCCTTCTTAAACCCTAGGTTCTTGATTAGTAAGGTCGTCAAAGGTTATGCAGAGAAGGCAGGAGAATAGCGTTGAGGAGGAAAGATAGATCGGTCATGATTGAATGGCGGAGTAGACTCGATGGGCTGAATGGTATACTTCTGCTCCTATGACGTATGGACTTAGGAAACCGGAGAACCCGGAAGATATCCGCGCGGCCACAGGGATAACATTCAAACTCCACACAGGCATGACCCAAGGTGAGGATTGAGCACGGATCTCTGGTGCTGTGAGGCAGCGACTCCACCAGCTGCGCCACCGTGCCGCACTTCAATGTTCTGGTGTGGGAACTAATTGGTGCAATGATTACCAGTTGGAAGGCTGCTGTCAATGACACCTGGAGGATATCGTTTTTTAATTTGTGAAATTGTGGAATGATTTGGATGTGGAACTGAAGCAAAGCACAAACATTACTGGGGTTCATAAGAAGTGCAAAAAAAATATTTTCCAGAGGTATAAGAATGAGGAAGGGCTGTGATGACAGTTAAGTTTTAGTTTATTGACACAGTGTAGCATTTGCATTGTACATAGAATTTGGATAATTGTTTATATACTGTATATATGTATGTTTCCGTGTGTGCCTATGTGTGTATATATGTATGTATGTATTTATGTGGCTTATGTATGGGTGTCTGTATGTATATGTTTGTGTTTTTTCTTAGGCCCCCTTCGGTCTTGGCTGACCATGGGTGTCTCCAGGGTTGGAGGATGCCTGTGCGTGACTTCGTTTAACGCGAGGAGACTGGTGCACAGCCAGCCACCACACGGTCCCTGACAGATCTGGGTCAGGATCCAGTGGCATGGAGTCCAAGACGACCGGAGACCCTTTTCTGCTGCAGCCTTCATCCGCCCTCCCAGCCGTTGCGACGCTCCACTAAGGTCAGCCATCGTCCCCCGCCTGCTCCACCGTTGAGGCCTCGGTTGGATTGCTCCTTGTCAGAGATCTCCCCCTCGACCTTACCGCCATGGGTGGCCCTACCAGGAGCATCGCTCCAGACGGCATCGCTCTCAGGATCTTGGGTCCACACAAGCTTCTCCACCACAACAAGGTGACAGTCCATGGAGAAGTGTGTGTGTATATATATATATGTAAATCAGATAAAATTTGTGAATGAATTGATGAGTAGCGAAGAAGGGATAGGAATAAATTAATGTATACTTCCTCCTTCTCCTTATCGAACATGTTAGATTTAATTTGTGATGTTTATGAGAAGTTATTCAATGTGTATAGGTTTATTGTTCATTTCATTTTATTGTTATTTTGCTCTGTTTTTAACTTTTTATATTTCACATGTACGAAATAAAATATATACTGCTACTACTAATCTTTAAACTGACTAATTATGCCGAGTGTGTGCCAAGAGAGCTGGGCATTGTTCTATGGGCGACATTCCCGTCTGCTGTGCCAGCATGTCCCACCTACAGAAGGTCACATCGTCTAGCTGTCGTATATCATTCGTATGTGTCAGAGTCTTGAAAGCTTGTGCACAGCCTGTTGTCGGTGACACATTAACACATCCGGGTCTACACAATGTGGACTGATAAGCCTGCTACACAAATAGTGCACTGATAACGGTGCAATTGAGCTAAAAAGCCAAAAGAAACAGCTCATAGAATTGGACTGAGTCACAGAGTGATACAGTGTGGAAACAGGCCCTTCTGCCCAACTTACCCACGCCGGCCAACACCTCCCAGCCGCCTGCGCTTCATCCATATCCCTCCAAACCTGTCCTATCCATGTACCTGTCTAATTGTTTCTTAAACATTGGGATAGTCCCAGCCTCCTCTGGCAGCGTGTTCCATACATCCACCACTCTTTGTGTGAAACAGTTATCCCTCAGATTCCTATTAAATCTTTTCCCCTTCACCTTGAACCTATGTCCACTGGTCCTTGATTCCCCATTTCTGGGCAAGAGACTTTGTACACCTACCTGATCTATTCCTCTCATGATGTTATACACAAAGGGTGAGGATCATGGAGGCATGCGGGTTTGTGGGTTAATTGGACTCTGTGATTAAGCGGAGCGGATGAGAAAGGTGGATAAACTGGTGAACCGGTGATCGGTGGTCCTCGTAGACTCGGTGGGCTGAAGGGCCTGTTTCCACGCTGTATCCCTGAACGAAGAGAGACTGCAAATGGCCCCTATAACAGCCCATGAATCAGAGAGTACTCTGTTACCGAGCTTTTCGGGATAAACTGTGACAAAGACATTCTCATTCGCTGTAAGGCAACAACTCCACCACTGTGCCACCATGAATGAAGCAGACTGGAACTGGCCTCTCAAAGCCGTTAATGATGGTGAATGTCTCTTGGTGCTGGTTGGTGAGTTCTGGCAATGATGGATTTCGTCAGACAAGCTGGGCAGTCTGCTCCGGAGTCCTTGTCCCGCAGTGCCTGCAGGATTGCTCCATAGAAACATAGAAAATGAGTGCAGGAGTAGGCCATTCGGCCCTTCGAGCTAGCCCCGCCATTCAACATGATAATGGCTGACCAGTCTCCTGCTCCTGCTTTCTCCCCATCTCCCTTGATCTGTGGTCAAGGGCTTTGGACCGGAGGAAGGTTTCCGCGAAGGACAGGGAGCGCGGCAGTGTCCAGCTCACTGGCACGCCGACAGCATCGGATACCGACTTCAGAATCTGGTTTCAGAAGCTGGCAGCTTGTTTGTCACGACCCACCTGGAAACGAACGCTGCACCCTTCTCCCTGGAGGAGGGAACCACGTCGCAGGTGGCAAATTAATTAAAACCTTGGCAACCAGGACACCAAGAAGGAGCCTGAGGAACAAAGCAACAAGTCAGCAGAGCCTCCCTGTAGCCCCAGCCCACCCCCACCTCCGGGGAGCAAGAACACAGGAGCTGCTTTATTGCTGAAATATAAACTACTGCAATTGCATTTCTTTTTGTCTCTTGGGCAGTTGTTCAGGGCAACTTGTTTCCACCCTACCTCTGTGGAGTCAATGCTGCCTGTGTCTGAGAAACCATAGATGCTGGCTGCAGAAATACACCCAAGGTAGGCACAAAATGCTGGCGTAACTCAGCGGGACAGGCAGCATCTCTGCAGAGAAGGAATGGGTGATGTTTTGGGTCAAGACGGGTGGGGTCAAGTCTGAAGGAGGTCTGAAACGTCACCCATTCCTTCTCTCCGGAAATGCTGCCTGTCCCGCTGAGTTACTCCAGCATTTTGTGCCCATTGCCAGGGAAAGTAGCAGAGGTAGGTACTATAACAGCATTTGAAAGACACTTGGACACGTATATGGATAGGGGAGGTTCAGGGGGATATGGGCCAAATGTGGGCAAATTGGACTAGCTTAAATGGGGCATCTTGGTCAGCATGGAGGAGTTGGGCCGAAGGGCCTGTTTCCGTGCTGTATGACTGGACATGGAAATCCTGAATCACGTGGGCAGTTCCGTTGGGAACACCTACACATTCTATGTGAAACTTGGTGAAATGCATCAAAATGACGTCGCACTTGGAACGATGTGATAGAGGAGGCACGATAACAATATTTAAGACATTTGAACAGATACTTGGATGGGAAAGGTTCAGAGGGATATGGGCTAAATGTGGGGACATGGGACTAGCTTGGATGGGCATCTTGGTTGGCATGGACAAGGTGGGCCAAATGGCCTGAGTCAATGTTGTATGACTCTGTAACTCTAAATCCCAAGATGCATTCTGAAGTGTTACATCTTGGGGTCTTCTTCCTCTTCCGTGTGGCATGCACAGCCTAAAGTTGTTGGACAACTTGGTCTATTTGATCTTCCATTAGTGCATGTCGAGTTGATTGCATTTGTTGAAACTGGGCGGACCACGTGAAGGTTGCAATCTTCCACCACATCTTAGGGTCTATAACTTCCCGAAAGTGGCAACACAAGTAGAGAGAGTGGCAAACAAGGCATCTCTGGTATGCTTGCTTTCATAGGTTGGGACTTTGAGCCATGATGCAGGAAGTCATGATGCAGATTTATAGGATTTTGTTTAGGTCGCATGTTTTGTGTGCAGTTTTGGTTGCCCCGTTGTTGGAAGGGTGTTGAAGCTTTGGAAAGGGTGCAGAGGAGGTTTACCGGAACGATGCCTGGATTGGTGGTATGAGCTAAAGGCAGAGGTGTTCTCTGGAACGCTGGAGTACGGGGCAAGTTTTATTTTTACACAGAGGGTGCTTGGAACGAGCTGTCAGGGGTGGTGGGTGAAGCAGATATGATGGTGGGATTTAAACACTTCGTTAGGTGGGCACATGGATATGCAGGGAATGGAGGGATGTGTATTATGCACAGGCAGATAAGCGATGGTCTTGGTATCATTTCCGGCACAGACACTGTGGGCCAAAGGACAATAGGTGCAGGAGCAGACCATTTGGCCCTTCGAGCCAGCACCGCCATTCAATGTGATCATGGCTGATCATCCCCAATCAATATCCCGTTCCTGCCTTCACCCCAAATCCCCCGACTCCGCTATTTTTAAGAGCCCTATCTGGCTCTCTCTTGAAAGCATCCAGAGAACCTGCCTCCACCTCCCTCCGAGGCAGAGAATTCCACAGACTTGCCACTCTCTGTGAGATAAAGTGTTTCCTCGTCTCCGTTCTAAATGGCTTATTCCTTATTGTTAAACTGCGGCCCCTGGTTCTGGACTCCCCCAACATCGGGAACATGTTTCCTGCCTCTAGCGTGTCCAAGCTCTTAACAATCTTATATGTTTCAATAAGATCTCCTCTCATCCTTCTAAACTCCAGGGTATACAAGCCCAGCCGCTCCATTCTCCGTGAATTAACCTGTTCTTGAGCTGAACTGTTCTGTGTCCATGTTGTAAGTCATTTGATGGTGGTTTCCAAAATGGTTCCTGTAGTTAAGACAGAACGGAGCAGGAGGAGGACATTCTCGTAATGTTTCCAACTCTTGTTGAGTTAATCCTCTTAATTTATTCAGCGCCATATCAAATATCCATGTGGAAAGAATGTACCATCTGGTTGAATAATCTGTTCTTGACAGCGATCACACACTTTTTTAAATCAAAAAATGTATTCAAATATTAAAAATAATATTTACAATACAATAAAATGAAACAGAACCCATCACCGTAATACACGACAAACAAATATACAAAATAAACTACTATACAACTATGTTACAATCCTTGAGTTAAAGAAGGAACTGCAGATGCTGGAGAATCGAGGGTTACACAAAAAGCTGGAGAAACTCAGCGGGTGCAGCAGCATCTAAGGAGCGAAGGAGATAGGCGACGTTTCGGGTCGAGACCCTTCTTCAGACTGGTCAGGAATCAGGGAAACGAGAGATATAAACAGTGATGTGGAGATATAAAGAACAATGAATGAAAGATATGCAAAAAAGTATCGATGATAAAAGGAAACAGGCCATTGTAAGCTGTTTGTAGTGTGAAAATGAGAAGCTAGTGCGACTTGGGTGGGGGGAAGATGGAGAGGGAATGCCAGGGCACGAGGGCTGAGGGAGAAGTGGGGAGGGGGAGGGGGCAGTCTGGGTTAACAGAATTGAGAAAATTCAATGTTTAAGCCCAGAGCATGCAGACTCCCCAAGCGGAATATGAGGTGCTGTTCCTCCAACTTGCGGTGTTGCTCACTCTGGCCGTGGAGGAGGCCCAGGACCGAGAGGTCGGATACGGAACGGGAGGGGGAGTTGAAGTGCTGAGCCACCGGGAGGTCGGGTTGGTTATTGCGGACCGAGCGGAGGTGTTCGGCGAAACGATCGCCCAGCCTCCACTTGGTCTCACCGATGTAGATCAGCTGGCATCTGGAGCACTGCATCCATTGCACCAGATGAAGGGTCTCGACCCGAAACGTCGCCCATCTCCTTCGCTCCTTAGATGCTGCTGCACCCGCTGAGTTTCTCCAGCTTTTTGTGTAACCCTATGTTACAATCCTTGTCAAGGATGCATTCCACCCCCCCGTGGTGCCCAGCGGTCCGTCACAGCCACTGTTGGGGGTGGCCTTCTGAACTTTTTTTTTTAGCACAAACCCATCGATGCACGGTGGCGGAGCGGTAGAGTTGCTGCCGGAGACCGACGTTCGATCTTGCCCACGGGTGGTGTCTGTACGCAGTTTGTCTGGAGTGTGTCGTATTAACATTAATTTTCCATCTGCCTGCCAGCACCTGTTTGCAAGACCGAGAGAGCACAGCAGCAATGGTGACAGAGGGAAGCATTGAAGGGGAGTTGAGCATAAAGATCTTTTGTCTCAGCAGGGTGAAGGCATCATATTTAAAAAGTAGACACAAAATGCTGGAGTAACTCATCTCCCTATGCTGCCTGACCCGCTGAGTTACTCCAATGAGAATTGTTGCCTGACCTCCGAGTTACTCCAAAGAGATGTTGCCTGACCTGCAGTGGTCGAGTTAGAGAGGTAGAGTGGTACGGAGCCTGGGGCCCGGGTTCGCTCCTGACTACGAGTGCTTGCCTGTACGAAGTTTGTACATGCTCCCCCTGAGTTGGTATTCTCTGGAATCCCCAGTTTCCTCCCACACTGCAAAGACGTGCAGGTTTAGTAGGCCAATCAGCTTTGGTAAAATTGTAAATAGTCCCTGGTGTGTGTAAGATAGTGTAAAGGGCCTGTCCTACAAGCATGCAACTCCATGCGATGAACGCGATCAGACTAGAAGCTGGGGCCACGCAGCAGTCGGGTGATCCCCTGTACAGGGCCGTTCCCACCAGCATGCGGCAAGTGCGACCAAACCGGCAGCGAGGGCCGCGCGGAGGTCGGGTGAGTGGCCCAACGTGGCGCAAAGTGAGGCGACTTGGAGCGAAGTCTAAAGTAAGTTCGCCAGGATAGAGAGGGGCACACAGAGAGGGGCACAGAGGCACACACACACACAGAGGGCCATGGAGCCACACACATAGAGGGTCACGGAGGCACCTACAGATAGGTTCACGGAGGCACGATGTCAAGGCGGTGTGTAATGCGTCGAGGCGACTGCGAGCCGCCAAGCTGTTGCCGTGCGGATTTTTTGAACATAGTCAGTTTTTCGGAGCCCCGCACGATGTCGGGACGAACTCCACACAATTCCGCACGGCTCCGGCGATTGAAGTGGGACTGGGCCCGCGACGCCGGACGGCTCAAGCGACCACGTTAGGTCGCGCTAATCACATAGAGTTGCATGCTGGTGGGACAGGCCCTTAAGTGTGCGGGGATCGCTGGATGGTGCGGACTCAGTGGGCCAAAGGACCTTCTTCCATGCTGCATCTCTAAATTAAACTAAACTAGGCCGAGGAGTCAATGGATATTTTGACGGTAGAGATAGATAGATTCTAGATTAGTTTGGGTGTCGGGGGTTATGGGGAGAAAGCAGTAGAATGGGATTGCGAGGGAGAGATAGATCAGCCATGATTGAATGGCTGAGTAGACTTGATGGGCCGAATGGCCTAATTCTGCTCCTATCACATGATATTTATGAAACTAAAAGCTGAACATTGCATGTTTGTTTCAGAGTGAACATCTGAAGCTGGCATTAATAAATTAGTTGGCTTTTGCGACCACTTTCCAGGGAATTCAATCCACACCATAATGGAAAATATTGGATAACGTGCAAAATAAATAGAAAATGGAAATTAAAAAAAAAACACAGGCATGAGCTGCACAGTATTTGGGACACAGAATTGCATAACACTTGATATTAATCTTTTTCTGAATACAAATCTCAGACAAATTGGAACTGCTCCTGCCAGCTTAAATATTGATATCCTCCATCATTGGCACATCATGGGTGCAGAGTTTGTCTGCTATAAAATACAGAGCTTTTAGTTGTAGAAATATGTTGTGGAAACAGGCCCTTCGGCCCACTGCACTGACCAGTGATCACCCAACAACAATGTTATGTTTAAGAAGGAACTGCAGATGCTGGAAAATCGAAGGTAGACAAAAGTGCTGGAGAAACTCAGCGGGTGAGGTAGCATCTATGGAGCAAAGGAAATAGGCAACATTTCGGGTCGAAACCCTTCTTCAGACTGATGTGAGGGAGGGCTGTGGGACAGCTGAGAAAGGGAGGAGAAAGTAAGGACTACCTGAAATTAGAGAAGTCAATGTTCATACCAAAGATCCTATAGCAAGCAAGACAGTCCACTCGACGAAAAAGACGTAGTACGGTCATGGGCAGATTCATGGGTGATTTAAGGCCCCATTTCCGTAACCGGCTTCCATCTCTGCACCAAAGATCTCATAGGATAATAATGCGGAGGCGGAAGCCGGTTACGGAAACATCCTCGTAAAAATAAAAGTTATTTGGTAAAAATCTTCTCATTTTCAGAATTTAAATTTAGTAACACAAACTGTTCCCCCGCAACGTTGATTACACTGCGAGTCGGGTCGGGTCCGATTACGGAAATGAAATAAAAGGCCCACGTTCTGTTGTGTACTACACGTCAGCCCATTGCATTTAGCAGGAGGATCTATCTTTGGTTCATACCACTGGGGTGCAAACTGCCCAAGCGAAATATGAGGCTGCTCCTCCAATTTACGGTGGTCCTCACTCTGGCCATGGAGGAGGCCCAGGACAGAAAGGTCGGATTCGGAATGGGAGGGGGAGTTGCAATGCTGAGCCACCGGGAGATCAGGTTGGTTATTGCGAACCGAGTGGAGGTGTTTGGCGATGCGATCGCCAAGCCTACGCTTGGTCTCACCGATGTAGAGCAGCTGACATCTAGAGCAGTGGATGTCAGACAGTATGTTATAATTTTTAAAAATACAATATAGTTCCTTACTCATACAAAAAAATTCAAAGTAAAAAACTATTTTTTTAAAATTTGCCCCACATTTTCACTGATCTCTTGTGAAAGCCTTTACACAAGTACGAACGCGAGTACAGGTCCCTTACAAAAATCTGACAATTTTAGTTCCCCTCGCTTGGCCCTACCACTAAACCTGGTTCCACACACTTTGAGGCCGTGACTCAATTCAACAAAAAAGCTCTCTTTAGAAAGAAATATCTTTCCTCTTGATGAGTCATAGTCATAGAATGATATAGTGTGGAAAAAGGCCTTTTGGCCTATCTTGCCCACACCAGCCAACATGTCCCAGCTGCAATAATCCCACCTGTCTGTGCTTGGTCCATATCCCTCCAAACCTGCCCAATCCACGTACTTGTCTAACTGTTTCTTAAACAACGGGATGGTCCCAGTCTCAACTCCCTCATCTGGCAGCTTGTTCCATACACCCACCACCCTCTGTATGAAAAAGACTCCGATTCAATCTTTCTCCCATCACCTTAAAGCAATGTCCTTGATTCCCTTGAGACACTGTGCATCTACCCGATCTATTCCTCTCATGATTTGTACATCTCTATAAGATCATCCCTCATCCTCCTGTGCTCCAAGGAATAGAGTCCCAGTCTACTCAACCTCTCCAGTCCCAGCACCATCCTCGTAAAAAATTCTTCGTTGCATCCAGTTTTATTTGGCAATCACAATAAATTGACCCCCTGGCAAAATGAAATTACAAAGTGCTGGAGTAACTCAGTGCATCAGGCAGCATCGCTGGAAGACATGGATAGGCGACGTTACGAGATGGGACCACTTCTTCAGATGCCGCAGATGCCAGAAATCTGAAATAAACAAAGACTGCTGGAAATTATCAGCCGGCCAACTTGCACCTTTGAAGCATTCATGTGACAGTGGTGCTCTGTTTCTCTCTCTGCAGATGCTGCCTGGCCTGCTGAGTGCTTCCAGTATTCACAGCTGTTATTTTATATTGCTGCTTCCACTGTTGACAATTCAAAATTGATTGTGTAGGAAGGAACTACAGATGCTGGTTTAAACTGAAGATAAACACAAACTCAGTGGGCCAGAGAGCATCTCTGGAGAACAGGAATAGGCGATGTTTTGGGTCAAGACCCTTCTTCAGACTCGGGGGGGGGGGGGGGGGGGGGGAAATGAGAGATATACATATAACGAGAGAAAATTGATTGACTGAAATAGGCCGAATCCACGCCGACCATCGATCCAATCACCCGTTCACATTTGTTCTATGTTATCCTATGTTATCCTACTTTTTCATCCACACCCTACACATTAGGGCAATTTAGACAGGCCAATTAACCTACAAACCTGCATGTAAGCAACATAGAAAATATGTGCAGGAGGAGGCCATTCGGCTCTTCGAGCCAGCACCGCCATTCATTGTGATCATGGCTGATCGGCCCCAATCAATAACCCGTCCCTGCCTTCTCCCCATAGCCCTTGATTCCACTAGCCCTAGAACTCTAACTAACTCCCTCTTAAATCCTCCACTGCCCTCTGTGGCAGGGAATTCCACACATTCACAACTCTCTGGGTGAAAAAGTTTTTTTTCTCACCTCAGTCTTAAATGACCTCCCCTTTATTCTAAGACTGTGGCCCCTGGTTCTGGACTCCCCCAACATTAGGAACATTTTTCCTGCATCTAGCTTGTCCAGTTCCTTTTATAAGCGTGTGAGAGGAAAACCGGACAACCTGGAGGAAACAGGGAGAACCTGCAAACTCCACACAGGCAACACCCGAAGTCAGGATCGAACCTGGCTCGCTGGTGCTGCGAGGCAACGGCTAGACCCGCCAGGCCTTTGCGTCTCCTTTAGCTTGAGGAGCTCAGTGGGTCGGGCAGCATTAGAGGGAATAGACAGAAAATGTGTAGGGTCAACATAAAACCCTGTCCCTCGCACTCACACCCCCACCCCTACAGTCCCCACCGTCTCACCCACCCTAATACACCCACTTCCCACCCCTACAGTCCCCACCCTCCCACCCACCCCCACCCCCTCTCCTCCACCCTACAGTC